>PVJS01003143.1:0-45000 GCA_004027185.1 Glis glis
GTGAGGCCCTCTGCAACTCAGTGAGGCCCTGTTTCAAAATAAAGAATAAAATAGGGCTGGGGGTATAGCTCAGAGGTAGAATGCCTCCGAGTTCAATCCAGTAACACACACACACACACACACACACACACACACACACACACACACAGTGGTCATTGTAGTGAAGACTGCATTTAGTATCTTTAAAATATTTCAGAATGACATTTTATGGCTCTCTCCCTCATCTCACGTCATGCACCAGGGTCCCAAATTTCCGTTCTTTTCCCACATTTTAGTGACCCGTGCTGCCCAATGGTTGGATCAGTGGTTTGGGAGTTACGCAAGAGGCATTTGCTGATTGAATGCAGTCCTTAGGAAAATCGGGACGGCTGGTTATCCACAGAGCGAAGAGAAGCGTCGACCCCAAGGAATTCTCGCGGCTACTCGGGGGCCTCATTGCATGTGAGCAGGCGCACATCATCCCTGTCCTGGGGGCTCCGTGAATCTACTGTGGGCAGCGCCTGCTCCTGGGGCGGGGCACTCGCTTCCGCGAGATGGTCCACCCCCCTCCCCGAGTACAGGAGCGTATTGTTCTACTCTCTTCATCCAGCTTCACAGGCAGCTTTTCCAACTGCTCTGCGCCGGGCCGCGTGGTAGGCAAGGCCCTGCCGGGGCTTCGGGAGCATCGGGAGCATCGGGAGCATCGGGAGCCCGGCTCCGAGCCGGGTTCTCTGTGCGGAGCTGGTGTGGCCAGGCTCTTCGCTTGCCGGGTGGCTCCCGCTTTCCCCAGCCGTGAAAGAAGGGCTTCATTCCACATGCGTTCTCAAGTTGCTTCCTCTTGGAATGCTGAAAGGCTGGCGCTGCTGAGTCTCTGTCACATTCAGTTCACGTGTATTTGTCTACATGGACCATAGGCTCTTAGGAGGCAAGGATTCTATTTTATTCCCTTTCTCTATCTCCAACACCTGAAGACTGAACGTTGGACGTATTTCTTGAGCTAAGCCAGGTGCAGTGGCATGCCTGTGATCCCAGCTACTCAGGGGGCTAACTTCCCATCTATTTATAAACAATTTAACAATTACATTTACAATGTAGCCTTTCCCCTTACAAAAATATGCAGCCTTCTCAAGCGCCTGTGTGTGTGTGTGTGTGTGTGTGTGTGTGTGTGTATGCTTTACTGGGGATTGAACCCAGAAGGATTCTACCTCCCAGCTACACCCTAGCCCTTTTTATTTTTTGTTTTGAAACAGGATCTCACTAGGTGACTGTCCTTGAACCTGTGATCCTACTGTCTCAGCCTCCCAAGTACAGGGATTACAGGCCTGTGCCACCAGCCTGGCTCAGCTTTTGCTCTTAATCATACCTTCCCATGGCTCCTGAGATGTCTATATCTCTGTTTGTGGAGGAAGTAGATGCAAAGAGTACATATTCATAAGAGAACAGGTCCTAACTGGAATTATTTGCAAACTAAACTATGTTCTGCCAAGGGCCTGGAGAAAGTGGAGGGTCTGGAATGAGTTGGGGGAGTGGAGAGTAGGAGAATCAAGGCAGTGGTCCCCAGGGTCAACCCAAGGCTAAGTTGTAATGTCTAGGATCCTTACACCATAAATCTATTTTGGGGGGAGTACTAGGGGGTTGAACTCAGGGGCATTCTACCTTCGAGCTACACCCCCAGCCCTATTTGAATTTTTTATTTTGAAACAGGGTCTTGCTAAGTTGCTGAGGCTGGCCTTGAACCTGTGATCCTCCTGTTTAGCCTCCCAAGTGCTGTGATTACAGGCCTGTGCCACTGCACCCCAGTCACACCACAAATCTTTACAAGGAGTCTACCCTGTCCGAGTACTCTGAGAAGTCTCCGCTTTATGTCTCCTTGAGGCCTTCTGGTCAGGAAGGGAGGCTGTAGGCCAACAGCTTTGTTCCTCAGGGAGCCCTGCTCTCCTCCTGGATAGTCCTGCCCAGCTGTGGGGGTTCTTGGCCACACACTTTAGAAGTCAGGGAAGCAGAGGCTGGTTTGGGGGTCCCTGTTCTGCAGGAGGAAAAGCTCCCCAAAGTGAGGGTTTTGAGCAGGCAAAGACTCCAGCAGGTTCCATTCCTCAGTTTTGCTTTTTGTCCACTTTACCTCTAGGTTTCAGGGTAACTCATCAGAAAATCAGCTCGTTTAAAAAGGAGCAGACACCGAGCACTGAGTTTCTCTTTGAGATAACTAACACGTCAGTTTTCTGTAATGTCATTCTCCAGCTCTTGAAATTCTTGGTTTCTGTCTTCCTAATGGCAGCTCGACTGATTAAAAGGCACTTGTGAGTATGTACAGTAAGTGTGCATGTGTCATCATACAAGACTGGTCCTGCTATTGCCCCATTTCTACATCTGTGACAATTACAGCCCCACCACAGCCACCAGAAGCACCGCATGCCCCCCCTCGCTCGGCAGCACCAGCTCCCAGGCTGAAGTCTGGGCTGAGAGTGTCTGACCGGCGGAGTGAGGACATGGGCTCCTGCCTTCACTTTGGCAAGGGAGGCCGGAAAAGCAAGTATTAGGCATTTTTTCAGCTTCCATCATGAAAGACAAGCTCTGCCTCTGTAGCGCTTGTGGGTAGATGGGGGGGGGGCAGATGCTGAAGATAACAACAAAAAGGCATGGGTGACAATATTTTCAGATGGCAATAGAGTTGTCTGGGATGGAGAAGGGGGAACAGGGGAATCATGAAGGGCAGCAGGATATGAATAGGGAAGGTGAGAGGTTCCAATAGCAGCAGAGGAGTGTATGCTGAGAAGGGGGTAGAGAGGTAGCCAAGTCACTGGCCTGTGTGGAGTGGGGCCTGCTGGACTCAGAAGTCATAGAGGGAGCTAAACTGGACAGATGCTAAGGCTGGGTTTTGGAGGCTCTTGGGGGCCAAGCAGGAGCATGGGCTTTAAAATGACACATGAAACAAGGAGACTCAGACCTTTTTAATCAGAGAAATGACATTGAGTCCCTAGTGTCTGAATGATTACTTCATCTACTCATGGTATCTCTATTGTGTAAAGTACTGTGAACAGAATAAGAGCAGTACAGTTCCCCCCTCCAGCAACCTCCAGTCTAGCAGGTAAAGCAACAGCAGAGTAAATACAATGCAGCATGTAGAATAAGGAAGCTCTGGGGGGCACAGGGATGGGGCATTCAGTCTGGTGTGGGTGAGGGGAAAGTGTGATAGTTTGCATCTGGAAGTCCCCCAAAAGCTCACATGGTCAGAGCATGGACCCCATGCCGCAGAATTCAGGTGGGCTTTTAGGAAGTGATTAGATCTGACTTCATCAGTGGTTCATCCATTGGTAGCTGAATGGACTCATGGGAGGTGGGACCTAGTTGGAGGAAGATCACTGGGTGTGCCTGGAAGGGTTTATCTTCTCCCCAGGCCTTTCTCTCTACTTCCGGGCTGCCATGAGCTGAGCAGCTTTCCTCCACCACACTCTTGTGCCATGATGTTCTGCTCACCTCAGGCCCACAGCAATGGAGGTGGCTGACCATGGACTAGATCCCCTGAAACCATGAGCCAAAATAAATCTCCCTCCTATAAGTTGTTCTTGTCAGGTATTTTAGTCACAGTGATAAAAATCTGACGAACATAGAAAGCTTCCTCACCTCAGAGAAGTTAGAATTAAACTGAGACCTGAGACACTCCAGCTGGAGGAAACAACATACTGCCTGGATCTCCACAGAAACTGCCCGGATCTCCTCCACAGAAACTGCCCGGATCTCCTCCACAGAAACTGCCCGGATCTCCTCCACAGAAACTGCCCGGATCTCCTCCACAGAAACTGCCCGGATCTCCTCCACAGAAACTGCCCGGATCTCCTCCACAGAAACTGCCCGGATCTCCACAGAAACTGCCCGGATCTCCACAGAGGGTGGAGCAGGGCGAGTGAAATGGGCATAATCTCCCTTATCCTTGTGAGACCCAGCCTGCTCTCTTTTGGTTGCTGCAAGGTTTGGTTAATCTCCAGAGTCCTCCTGCCCCCAAACTGACTCTGATAGTTTTTTTTTTCTTGCCAATTTTTCATTGCTTTTGGGTTTCCTTACTCTACTCTTTTACTGATGCCACTCCCCAGTATCTGTTTTTAACCAATTTTTTTTGGTATCCCTTCTTTTTCAGCCATGGCTGGTTGGATTTGGTTGCTGGCAACTAACAACCCTGATTTACTTAGGACTATAGTTAGAACTAGGTAGATCACTCCTTGATTATTCACCTTGAGATAGAAATGTAGGAATACAGAGAGAACATTGAATCTCAGAAGAGAAACACCAATAAGCAGAATGAGCAATGAGTGAGCAACCCAGCCCCAAACCTTGCCCTTGTCTACAGCTTGTGGGTTGATTAACTAAGAAACAAAACTGCAAGATAACCACAAGGCACCTGGAGGAACTTCTTTAGGGAGCATGTGCATTGAAAGCTTTGGTGACTGAGAAGTGACCCTGGCCTCATCATCATAGTAAGACACAAACCCCTGGATGCATTTTTAAGATGCTAATGAGACATGCAATGTAGGAAATAGCACAATGAGAACACGCGTGGGCAATGCCAAGTGCAAGAAAAACTACAGGAAACTGCATCACCTCACCCTGACTCCACCTCTATTTCAGCCCCCTGGCTACTGTCCCTCTATACAAGTTAAAACCCCAGACCAAGCACGACTCTTGAGGTCGCTCGCACTACCACTGTTGAGTGTATGCTCTCCTCTTTAGAAAATAAGATATAATGCTCTCCTACTCATACCTGCCACATCATTAAATTCTTTTCTGCAATGTGGACAGGAACCTGGAAGGTCCTGGAAACCTCCTCAGACCCCCATATGGTGACAGGCTCTGTTTTAATAAACACTTCAAGGGACAGGGCTCTGGCTTGTGTTGTTAAATCAGAGGCACAGTTATTGGGGTATGGTGGTGGGGTGGATATGTGTTAGTTACTACCTCAGCGTTCACTTCCCTCTTCTCCTGCAAACTGTTCCTGTTTCTCTTTGGGAAACCCATCTCTGCCATTTTTTTTTTTTTTTGCGATACTAGGGATTGAACCCAGAGGCATCTACCTCTGAGCTACACCCCCAGCCCTATTTTTTATTCTTTATTTTGAAACAGGGTCTCACTAAGTTGCAGAGGGCCTCACTAAGTAGCTGAGGCTGGCCACGAACCGGGATCCTCTGGTCTCAGCCTCCCAAGTACTGGGATTACAAAGTATGCGCCACCACGCCTGGCTTCTGCCATTCTCAACTGTAAGATTCGTATGGACCTTACCCTCTCCCTAGGTTTGGGGGTGACTCTTTGACTGGTTGAAATTCTTAGTGTATCTCTTCCCTTTATTCACAGTGATTGGGTCAAGAATCAGCCCTAACCTGTGCCCATGCTCAAAGTGTGGCCAGGAGGTCTAAACAGGTCCACTTACAGTGAGCCTCAGAAAATTTTTAGAGCTACTGGATATAGACCTTTCCACTCTGGGCTTGATGGAGGTACCAAATAGTGCATATCAGTGACAACTGACACCATTGGTGATAACATACATAGTCCAAAGGCCAACGTTAGTAATTAAAAAAAAAGGTTACAGAAAAGTTAATCTTGTTCTTTGGATTTGGGTGAAGAAGGTACATATATCAGTAAAAAAGACAGGCTAGCAGAGCAATTCGGCAAGGGAAGGAAATGAAAGGGATACAAATAGGGAAAGAAGAAGTGAAATGATCTCTGCAGATGATGTGATTCTATACTTAAAAAGACCCCAAAAAACTTAAGCAGAAGATTTCTAGAACTGATAAATTCAGCAAAGTAGCTGAATACAAAATAAACTTAAAAAATCAATAGCTTTTCTATACACCAATCACAAATCCACTGAAATAGAAATCCAGAAAACAATTCCCTTCACAATAACCTCAAAAACAAAAAAACTTAAGAATAAATCTAACCTAAAAGGCAAAAAGACCTCTAAATGAAAATTATAGAACACTGAAGAAAGAAACTGAAGATCTTAGAAGATGGAAAGACTGCCCATGTTCTTGGATGGGCAGAATTAGTACTGTCAAAATGGCCATACTACTAAAAGCAATCTATAGATTCAACGCAATCCCTATTAAAATACCAATGTCATTCTTCATAGAGATAGAAAAAAGTGCTACAATTCACATGGAAGAAAAAAAGACCCAGAATATCCAAAGCAATTCTGAGCAATAAGAGCCATGCAGGAGGCATCACAATACATTTTCAAATTATACTACAGAGCTATAGTATGATATCAGCACAAAAACAGACACATAGACCAATGGACTAGAATAGAAGATAGAGATAAATCCTCATACTTATAGCCAGTTGATTTTTGACAAAGGTACCAAAACCATATACTGGAGAAGATACAGCCTTTTCAACAAATGGTGTCGTGAAAACTGAACATCCATATGTAGAAGAATGAAAGTAGACCCCTATTTTTCACCCTGCACAAAAAAGTCGACAAGATAGATCAAAGGCCTAGAAATTAAACCAGAAATTTGAAATTACTAGAAGAAAACATAGGACCAACTCTCCAACATATAGGCACTGGTAGAGACTTCCTTAACAAGATCCCTAAGGCTCAGGAAATAAAATTAAAAATTAATAAATGGGATGCCATCAAATCAAAAAGCTTCTGTGCAGCAAAGGATAAAAATCCATTCCATGTCTTCCTCTTGGCTTCTGATGTCATGTTGGTGTTCCTTGGCTTGCAGGGACATAACTCCAATCTGTATAGTCATGTGGCCGTCTCCCTGTGTTGTCATGCTTTCTTCTTAAGACATCAATCATATTGGGTTAAGGGCCCCCACTGCCCTAGCATGGCTTCACCTTTTCTTCTGCAAGGACCTGGTTTTCTAGTTCCATTCTGAGGTGGTTAGGATTTCAACATATCTTTTTGGGTGACATAAGGAAACCCCTAACAGTCCTATACATTTTACAAGTGCCCATGTTAACTTCCTAATTGCTTCTAATTATTTTTCTTTTGTTTTCTTGGTGCTTATCATCTGTATATAATGAAATGATGTCTCTTTTCCAATATTTACTCCTCATTTCTTTCTCTTCTAATCTCATTGGCTGGTCTGTTATTACACCCAGCCAACAGGTAAGTATTCATTATCTTTAAAACAAATTCTGCTTCACTGTTTTAAAAATGCAAATCTGATTACTATTGGAGAATATTTTAAAAATATCCATTTTGCATTTCTTCTTCTGTAAACTATGTGTTTTCATCTGTTGTCTACTTTTTACACTGCAGATTTTTAATTTGAAAGAGCTTTTGTGCATTAAAAGTCTTAACCTCTTGTGACATATTGGAAATATTTCCCCTCAAGACTTTGGAAGCACCTTGTCAACTATCTAGCAGCTAACAGAAAGCACAAAACAAACTATAAGGTGCAGATCTACTGTAACATAAGTTAATTGTACCTTTCTCTGCAACAGTCCAATACATGAACAAATACTTCTCATGCTGTAAGAGCAGTAAAATGAACAGTGGAGTGCAATGTAGATTTTTATGAAGCACTCTTGAAAATTTCAAGTACACTAATACTTATAATTTGTTTCATAGTGCACCATTTCTAAACCATTCAATTTCTTTCCAGCTAAAGCACTCAAAGGAGCTTCAAGGACTAAATGATCTGATTAACCCTTTAATACCAAATGCTTCGTAGCTTTTGCTCTCACATACATGTCAAGTTTCCACTGACATTTAAAGGTCCTAATTCGCCATCCAAGAAAGGATTAATCTGTCCTTGGTTTATCTAAATGACCAAATAATAAGATTTAAGTGATAACCAGCTGTAGGATATGTCCTTATTAAATTTGATAGGATTTTTAAAAAGCCAAGTAATGCAATGAAGTTTGCAAAGTGATTTAGATTAAACAGGTTTGACTGCTCAATTTGGACGAGGTTCCGTGCACAGGTACAGGCATAAAGGCAATTTTTAAATATTAGGCTTTCAATGTTGCTGACCAGAAAGCTGAGAAGTGTTAAATGAGCATTACAATATATTGCTTTAACCAGTTTTCATTATTCATAAAATAAACATGTGCTTATTTCAGCAGCATTTTCCCCCTCTCCACATGCTCCATTCCTTCCCAGGGAACTGCTTCCTGACTTATCCACGTAGTACAAAATAGGATAAGGAAGAACAATCTAGTTCTTGGGATATTAATATTCATTCAGAAATGTAAATGTGCCAAAAGCTCAGCCATAAAGTCCCTGACCAGGACCACAGAGGGAGTTACTTTGATGTATTAGGACTGATCTCCCATTAGTCAACAATGTACAAGAGAAGATGCTAGGACGTGGGAATTCTTTCAATGACATTAAAATTAGCCTGGATTTGGTCACCTTACTGGTTCCACATCTTACCTCTATTTTCTTTGTCCTATGCACTTTCTTACATAGAAATGATGTATCCTTTACTGTACAAAGAAATACAGATAGGTTTACCATCTTCCTTATGGAAGCCATTTTATCTGTGCAGGGACTGAGAGCACATTACAAATGCTAAGTGATTACACCTTACTATGACGCAAAAAAAAAAAATCTGGAAAGAAATCTAGTATAAACTCTGTAGTTGAGACATGAATTCTCTATGGATATATTTCTTTTCATCTACCTTCTCACTGATTTCTTCTTTCCTAGTCTTTTTGGCAAGAAAATAATTTTTTCAGCAAGCAAAATTTGGGTGCTGAAAATTCCTTCTCAGAATTTCTTTTCTCTGTTCTGGTCAAGCTTTAATCAGTCAAGCAACCATCTGCTATCATATGTGTGTCTAAATATGTATTTTATACATATACTGATCAGTCAAGCAACCATTATATATAAGCAACATATCGAAATAATTAATGTTTTTATATATATGTATATGTGTGTGTATATATGTATACACACTCACACACACACTTACATATATGTATATGTATATGTATATGTATATGTATATGTATATATCTTTTCTTTTTTGCCGGTACTGGGGATTGAACCCAGAGGCATTCTAACTCCAAGCTACACCCCCAGCCCTATTTTTTATTCTTTATTTTGAAACAGGGTCTAAGTTGTGGAGACCTCACTAAGTTGCTGAGGCTGGCCGTGAACCTGGATCCTCCTGTCTCAGCCTCCCAAGTACTGGGATTACAAGTGTGCGCCACCACGCCTGGCGATATAACATTTTTAAAATTAGGCACAGGTTGAAATGAGATCATACAAATTTAAAAATAATAAAATATACTTCCTTTAAATGAGATCTTATTTGAAAAACCAAACACAATCCCCCTCAATCCAACCCTACACCAGCCAATCTGTTGTTCTGATGCTTGAAACAAACCACGAAATTATCTGAAGATTTTCAATTCTCTTGGTATTCAAATTTCTAATATTGAGCCTTAGTATCAAATTTTATATTGCAATTAGTTTTTATTTTCTCAACTCTTCCTCTCCCCACCCTAAACTTTTAAAAAATGGCATATAATGTTTTGAGATGGCATTCCAACTTAGAGATACATCTGACATATGCAATTCTCTGATGAAGTGGTTTTTGATATGTATAAGAAAAATTGTACTTTATTTTAATTTTTTTAAATTGTACTTTATGTGATACATTCTGTGCTTTATTTTTATTTTTTATTTATTTATTTTTTTTTGTGGTACCAGGGATTGAACCCAGGGGCGTTCTACCTACGAGCTACACCCCCGGCCCTATTTTTTATCCTTTATTTTGAAACCAGGTCTCACGAAGTTGCAGAGGACCTCACTAAGTAGCTGAGGCTGGCCACGAACCTGGATCCTCCGGTCTCCGCCTCCCAAGTACTGGGATTACAAGGGTGCGCCACCACGCCTGGCTTTATAATAGGAGCCTTTTGAAATAACATTAGGAAAGAATATTATTTTTCTCTTCTTTGATCTTGATAGATTTAATAAATGTTATGGTTTCTAGTGATTAGTTACAACTTCCAAAATGAGATCAATAATACTACCAATGTTAAGTATTTTATAGCAGCAAATATTCAAGCTTTCTTTTTTTCCAATTATGAGTTTTAAAATTTAAATGCTATTTAATACTATTTTGGTTCATTTTATCAGGGCTCATGTTAGGATGGTGACAGAAGGTCACACACATGTTCTAGCTCTAGTAGAAAACTGAGTTGTCTCATATCTTTGGAAAATAAACTCAAATGATTACATAGTGCATGTACTAGAAAAATGCTTTGAGACAAAATAATACACTTTTCCCAGAAACTAGTTGAGCAATAGCCAGCATACCAGCATATGTTGGAGGTGGCTGATATATTCCCAACTGTGTTCAGTAGCTTGAAATTGATCATGGTGGGAGTATTTATATCACAGAAATTGGCAAAAGCTACAAATCAGAGGTTCCCCTCCCATTTTGAAGAGCCTCTACAACATTTTCCAGCACTTCATCAGCAACAGTCATTATTCCCTTCTTAAAATATTATTCAATTCTTCATTGCTCGTAAGAATACTATTTGAAAATCTAAGTGGTAGGTGTTTCCTGTGTAAAGCCATCTTTCTGGAAAGATTTACATGTCTCTCATTTAGTTTACAGTAATGGAAATGTTAAACTTTCATTGTGAAGGGATAAATGTAAGAGGCCTTATCCACAGTAAGTTCTTCCTTTCTTATTAGGGAGTTGTATTCTATTCAAAATAAGCTGCTTAAAATTTGGGTTTTTATAAAAATTAGTAAATGGGATGGCATTAAACTAAAAAGTTTCTGTTCAGCAAAGAAAATCATCAAGAGTCTAAAGAGAACCTACTAAATGAAGGAGGATCTTTGCCAGTTACTCCTCTGATAGAGGACTAATATCTAGAATATACAAAGAACTTAAAAGACTTAACACTAAAAAAACCAAATAACTGTATTAAGAAATGGGCAATTGAACTAGACACTTGACAAAAGAAGAAATACAAATGGCCAATAAATATATGAAAAAATGTTCAAAATCATTAGCAGTCAGGGAGATCCCAATCAAAATTACACTGAGATTCCATCTTACCCCAATTAGAATGGCAATCATCAAGAAGTCTAACAATAAATGCTGGCAAGGATGTGGGGAAATAGGAACTGTTATACACTGTTGGTGTGTGTCATGGTTAGATACAGAATGGCCCCTGAAGAGCTCATGTATTAAGCTCAGGGTTGACATGTAAAGGATTTATCTGGGTAGTGGCCAGGTCCGGTAGGGTGTGGCTGGAGAGGATGAGTCCCTGGGGGTGTGGCCTTGGGGACTGTGCTTGTGTCTTGAATCCCCTTGCTTGCCTGCTCGCTCTCTCTCTCTCATCCATCCTCCATGATATGAGGAACAGAGCCTATGTGCTCTCCTTCTCTCTGCTTCCCACCACCATGCCCTGAGATACACATACCCTGGCCCTCACATGAACTGAACCCCAAATCCCCAAGGAAACTGCGAGCAAATAAATCTTCCTTCCTCTAAATTACGAGTTCAGTTTTTTGGATTATAGCAGTGAGAATACTAAGACAGTGGGATTGCAAAGTAGTGCAGTCACTATGGAGATCAGTGTGAAGATTCCTCAGAAAACTGAGAATGGATCCACCATATGACCCAGCTATACCACTCCTGGGTATCTTTCCAAAGGGACTGAAATCAGAAAATTATAGTGATATATATATATATATCCATGTTTATAGCAGCACAATTCACAATAGCCAAATTATGGAACCAGCCTAGGTGTCCATCAATAGATGAATGGATTCCAAAATTATGGGATATACACACAATAAACTTCTACTCAGCAATCAAGAAAAACAAAATTATGTCATTTGCAGGAAAATGGATGGACCCAGAGAATATTATGTTAAGTGAGATTAGCCAGTCACAGAAAGTGAAGGGTAACATGTTTTCTCTCATATGCAGAAGCAAGGGAGTAACTGAGATACAAGAGGGACTTTTGATAATGGAGGAGAAACCCCAGTGGGATGAGGGTGGTGGTTTAGGGGAGGATGGAGGAAGAATTGATGAAGGAAACATTTCCATTGACATCATGTACATATGTGAAAATACCAATGCTAATCTCAGTATCATGTATGGGGAAGGGAAAGGAATGGGGAGAGAGGCCAAGGGGAAGCTCACCAGGTACTGTGTGCATGTATGTCACTATCACTCTGAACTACAATATGATGTGAGACTACAATGTACTAATAAAAGTATATAAAAAATAGTTAATTACAAAATTTTGGGTTTTTATCTAAAAATAGGGCATCCCAGTTATAACTCAATCTATGCTTATGAAGTAAAATATTTAAACTTCAGATAAAAACTAACAGACATTAATTATCTGTCAAAAATGTCTATGTGATTTAATGGTAAAAGGTTAATTTATTTTGTGAAGTGTGAAATCAATAATTTTATTAGATGAAATCATTTATTTGACACATTAAAATATGCAAATAAACATATGCAACTACATAAAAAGCATCACATTCTCATACTACTTGAACACATAGCAGTGGTTAAAGACAATGAATTGTAAAATGAATTCTAGGATTTAATGCATAATATACCCTGTACAGAAAAGTTTCAGGCTTCTAACTTCACTGAATCCAATACTAAACGTGCTTCTTTATATTCCTCAGCTTCTTCCAAATCTTTTTCAGTTTCCTGAAATGAAATATAATACAAATTAGGTTTATCTTTCTAAAATTTCAGTATTTGGTTATTTACGCAAATATTCAAACCATTAACGTAAACAATTCAAGAATTAAAAGCAAAAGGATCACAGACCTCACAGTTCTGTTCCTTCTTTACAGGAAAAGGGAAGAAATAATAGGCTTGGTTTTATTTTACTGTATATTCTCATATAATAAGTTAATGATCTGGTCATCTAATGCTATCAGCAATCAAGTAATTAAAGGCCTCAGAAAAATTTAAACAAAACTTTTTCATTTTGTCATCACAACATCATCATACAAAGAGTTTATCATTAAAAACAGATGAAAAGGCTGGGTGTGGTGGTACACCCCTGTAATTCTAGTAGTCGTAAGCTGAGACAGGAGGATCACAGGCTCAAGGATAGCCTCAGCAACTTAGACCCTGTTTCAAAATGAAAATTCAAATAGTGCTGGGGGTGTGGCTCAGAGGCAGAATGCCCCTTGATTCAATCCCCAGCACCAAAAAAAAAAGGATTGAAACCCAAAAAGTGGGATTTACTAATGTGTAACAAATATGATAATATTCACGCCAAAGTAATGCTGCATCTACTCACAATAGCAAGGCAGCTACTGGTTTCACACTAGAGTTAAATATATTCTTTGAATTAGAAAAGTGAATTGTCTGCTTGTTAATGAATATTACGTATCTTACACTAAAGGAAACAAAATACTAACATTTTCCATTTTCTGATATTTCAAGATTGAGTTTTTCTGTGGCACTGATATATAGGAAACTTTTACTAAAATATTATAATGGCTAACAGACAAATTTAGTAATATCTGAATTACTATATATAGAAAATTTTGTTTGATTTAGAAACTATGGTCAACAGTTCATGTGAGGTCAATTAAAGATGGAGATTTACGCCGGGCGTGGTGGCGCACCCTTATAATCCCAGTACTTTGGGAGGCGGAGACCGGAGGATCCGGGTTCGCAGCCAGCCTCAGCTGTGTCTCTCTCTCTCTCTCTCTCTCCTTAGTGAGGCCCTCCAAAACTTCGTGAGACCCGGTTTCAAAATAAAGTATAAAAAATAGGACCGGGGGCATAGCGCAGAGGTAGAACACCCCTGCGTTCAATCCCCGGTACCGCAAAAAAAAAAAAAAAGATGGAGATTTACAGTTATTATAGAAAAGAGGGAATAAAGTGTGTGTGTATTTAATATGAATTTGTGCGTGTGTGTGTTACTGAAGATTAAACCCAGGGGCATTCTACCTCTCAGCTACACCCCCAGTCCTTTTGTATTTTGAAACAGGGGCTTGCTAAATTGCTGAGGCTGGCATTGAATGTGCAATCCTCCTACCTCAGCCTCCCAAGTACTGGGATTACAGGCATGTGTCACCATGCCCGGCTTAATACGAACATTTAAAGCGACAGGAGCTGGGCGTGGTGGTGCATGCCTGTAATCCCAGTACTTGGGAGGCTGAGATAGGAGGATTGCAGGTTCAAGAACAGCCTTGACAACATAGGGAGACTCTCAGCAACTTAGTGAGACCCTGTTTCAAACTAAAAAATAAAATAGGACTGGGGGTGTATCGCCAGTACAGAAAAAAAACGTGAAAGGAGTGAGAACTGTATATTATACCTTAAACATGTTCTTAGTCTCTTTCGGTAAATATAAGAACACTGAGGGTAGAAACATTTTTGAATATATCCTTACATACAAATATATCATCCAAAGAAAATTCTTTTCAAGCAACTTATAGTATTTTCCCAGCTACTAGATTCTTCAGAGGAAAAAGCATTTAAACTGTTAGAAAATACAAATGGTGCTTCTTACATAGTATTTTAACACAATAATCATTCTCTGTTTTACTTTTTATTTTAAAATTCGGCTTCTTGCCGGGCGTGGTGGCACACGCTTGTAATCCTAGTACTTTGGGAGGCGGAGACCGGAGGATCCGGGTTTGCGGCCAGCCTCAGCTCTCTCTCTCTCTCTCTCTCTACCTAGTGGGGCCCTCCGCAACTTCATGAGACCCGGTTTCAAAATAAAGTATAAAAAAATAGGGCCGGGGGTGTAGCGCGGAGGTAGAAAGCCCCTGGGTTCAATCCCCGGTGCCACAAAAAAAAAAAAAAAAAAGAGAGAGAGAGAAATTCGGCTTCTTTATTGGTTAAGAATTACCTACCCTGCCTTTTAAAAGTTTGTACAGATAAATATGGAGTTCTGTGCCAAAACTCCTGTAAAATGTAAACTTTTTTTTTTTTTTTGGTGGTACTGGGGATTGAACCCATGGGCATTCTACCTCCGGGCTATACCCCCAGCCCTATTTTTTATTCTTTATTTTGAAACAGGGTCTCACTAAGTTGCGGAGGGCCTCACTAAATAGCTGAGGCTGGCCGCGAACCCGGATCCTCCTGTCTCAGCCTTCCAAGTACTGGGATTACAAGTGTGCGCCACCATGCCTGGCAAATGTAAACATTTTTCTCTCTACAAATGTGTCCTAATTTGGTGGGGAAAATTTTTGTCATTCTCTTTCAAAGACTACATATAATCATACTGAAAAAGCCTGATTTTTGTCATATAAGGAAACAACTATGAGCCAGGAAAAAATAGCTATATATCTAGTAATTAATCTTAGCTCAATAAATACAAAGTAAGATTGGTAAAGGAAATGACAGAATTCATCAATCATCAAATAGTAATAATGGCTTGTTTATAGTATTATTATTATTATTGTTATTTTGCGGTACCGGGGATTGAACCCAGGGGCATTTTATCTCCGGGCTACACCCCAGCCCTATTTTTTATTCTTTATTTTGAAACAGGGTCTCACTAAGTTGCGGAGGGTCTCACTAAGTAGCTGAGGCTGGCCGTGAACGCAGATCTTCCAGTCTCAGCCTCCCAAGTACTGGGATTACAAGCATGTGCCACCATGCCTGGCTAGTAATATATTTTTATCTCTACTAAGAAAGAAATAGGATGATATACTTATTTTGGTGGTACTGGAGATTGAACCCAGGGGAGGTCTATCTTTGAGCTATACTCCCAGCCCTATTTATTTTTTATTTGGAAATAGGGTCTTGCTAAGTTGCTGAGGCTGGCCTTGAACTTGGGATACTCCTGTCTCAGCCTCCCAAGTAAAGGGAATATAGGTGTGTGCCACCATGCCCAGCCAAGAAACAAAATACTGCTGGACAACAGTGGTCCTATGAATACCTACTATCATAACTCAAATATTTAATTAACTCTTTTTAAGTAATTAGAATAAACATACTAGAAAACTACTTTTACTGAAGTCATAACTCAAAAACACATTTAAATTTGACTAATTATTTTAAAATATACTGGTATCAACCTTGCATTGTGGTGCACACTTATAATCCCAGTGCTTGGGAGGCAGCTGAGGCAGGAGGATCACAGGTTCAAAGTAAGCCTCAGCAACTTAGACCCTGTTTCAAAATAAAAACTAAAAGAGGCTGGGGATATAGCTTGGAGGTTAATCTTGGGTTCAATCTCCCAGTAACTAACACACATACACACACACACACACACACACACACACACACACACTGGTATAGGCCAGTGAATAAATAATGTCTCCACCTGGTTCTCAATGTTAAATATTTAAAATTTTGGCCCTCCATGTATTAGGTTGAAAAAATTTAAATATAAGACAGAAATCTTTACTTACTAATATCTGCTGAAGATCAGTATACGCAGCTTCTAACCTGCGCTGGCAATCTGGAATCATCATCCGGGATTCTTGTAGGATTTCTGCCTATAAGGAGAATCTTGGTGAGTTATGTAGAGACGACAGAACTTATGTGTGTTTAGCTTATATCTCAGTAAATATCTAATAATTGAGAATAATTATAAAAATTATGTTAAGTGGTTCCATATTTAAATTAAATTGTGTGTATGAGAAGTTAGATCATCATACTCTAAAATTTACAAAGTACAAATTTCAGAACTTGTACTAAAGTTGGTTTTTGTTGTTATGTTTTAGTTTTAGTAATCACCTCATGGTAAGTGAAAATTAACTGGAAAAGCTTTTCATAGAGCATTTATTTAAAAAGGCTATTTAAAATAAACTATTTCCCCTGCTGTCACGAAGCACCTTTAACCAAAATGGGATCAGCTGGTTATATAAATATCTCCTGCTTCTTTTGAGTAATAAAGAAACACAGTGTTGAGATAATATCACAGGGAGATAATTACTGCATGAAAAAAGTTATTGAGTTATTGATCACATTGTGTGCACACTGCAGGAGGTTCTCACTGAAAGACAGAGGTAAAGAAAAATGAAAGGCAAAGACCAGCAGGTTCATATTTTTGATGCTTATCATGCATAAAAAGTTATTACTTATCCTTGTGCTTCATTTTAGGAGAGAGATTATTCTCCCCATGCAGTTTGAACCAAATTACCAATGTGGCACCCCTCTGAATCTGAACTTCTTGCCTATTTCTCTTGAAGATAAATACTACAGAATTAAACATAGGCATATTTTTTCTAGAAGATATTTTTGGACTCAAAAATTGCCATTTAAAGCTAGACTACAGCATGTCAAATTATTATTTTTTAATTATTGTATTAGTACATTGCAATAAGACACCATAGTGAGGTTCAATGTGATTAACAACATACATGCACACAGTTCTTTGTGTATTTCCCTCTACATCCCACCCCGTTCTTCCTCCTCCCTCCCCACATGTGTTAGTGAGATTGGTAGTAATACTGTTACATATTGCAGTAGTATTATTTGAACAGTTTCCTTCTTCAATCTCTTTCCCTCGTTAACCCCCCCTTCTCTCTCTTTCCCTCGTTAACCCCCCACCCCCCGCCACCAACCTTCAACTACTCTACAGGTCTCTGCATTATTTAAAGTCTTCTTATGTCTCCTATGTTCTCTCTAGCTTCCACGTAAGAGGGAAAATATATGACCCTTGACTTTCTGAGACTGACTAATCTCACTTAGCATAATATTCTCTAGTTCCATTTTCCTACAAATGACACACAATTTTGTTCTTCTTTATGGTTGAGCTTATATAATACTCCATTGGGTATTTAGACCACATTTTCCTTATCCATTCATCTGTTGATGGACACCTGGGTTGGTCCCATAATTTGGCTATTGTGAATTATGTTGCTATAAACATGGGTATGCATGTATTAGTGTAGTTTTTTGACTTTTAATTCTTTAGAAAAGATACCAAGGAGTGGTATAGTTTGATCATATAGTGGTTTCATTCCTAGGAACCTCCAAACAAGTCTCTATAGTGGCTGTACTAATTTACAATTCTACCAACAGTGTATAAGAGTTCCTATTTCCCCAAATCCTCACTAGCATTTGTTATTGTTTGTATTATTGATGATTGCCATTCTAACTGAAGTTTTAGGTAGAATCTCAGTGTAGTTTTGACTGGCATTTCCCTGGTTGCTAGTGATGTTGAACATTTTTTCATATATTTATTGGCCAATTGTATTTCTTCTTTTGAGAAGTGTGTATTCAATTCTATTGCCCGTCTTTTGACAAGAGTCTAAAGAGAGAGCCTACAAAATGGGAGAAAATTTTTGCCAGCTAACGGAGGCAATATCTAGATGGAGGACTAATATCTAGAATATATAAAGAACTCAAAAAAATTGCACTCAAAGCAAAATCTTTGCCAGCTAATAGAGGACTAATATCCAGAATATGTAAAGAACTCAAAAAAATTAAACACAAAAGCAAAATCCTTGCCAGCTGATAGAGGACTAATATCTAGAATATATAAAGAACTCAAAAAAGTTACATACAAAAAACATCAAATTATAAAAGAAAAAAGTTATATCGATGACTGGGAAACCCAATCAATAAGTTACTGTCAGACGTTGGGCCTAAAATAAGACTTTTTTCTTAAAGTGGTAGTAAGCTTTATTTCCTTAAACTATTCCAAGAAAGAAAAACAGATACCACCTTGTTTTGTTTTGTTTTTGTGGTACTGGGGATTGAACCCAGAGGTGCTCTACTACTCAGCTGTATCTCCAGCCCTTTTCATTTTAAGACAGGGTCTTGCTAAATTGTCAAGACTGTTCTGTAACTTGTGATCCTCCTGCTTTGACCTCCTGGGTCCCTGGGACTACAGGTGTGTGTCACCATGCCCAGCATAGATATCATCTTAACATTTATTTCCAAAATATAATGTTTGGTCAAATACTTTCCAAGAAATGGGTAGAAAACCTGAACTTTAACTAAGAAGATTACCTAGCTCATATAAAATTAAAAGGAGAGATATAATTTAATGGTAATAATACTGTATTTTAGTGGAAACTTTAAAGTCCCAGTGCCTTCATCCTTTCCCTAGTTGTTTTGTCATAGCTTATATTGTAGACAAAGCCAGAAATTATATAAGAATGTTCTCTATCCATATGTTTTCTCAGATGGAAATGAACTGCTGAACTTATAACTCTTTTTTTTTTTTTTTTGCAGAACTGGGGATTGAACCCAGGGGCATTCTACCTCCGAGCTACACCCCCAGCCCTATTTTTTATACTTTATTTTGAAACTGGGTCTCACGAAGTTGCAGAGGGCCTCACTAAGTAGCTGAGGCTGGCCGCAAATCCAGATCCTTCGGTCTCCGCCTCCCAAATACTGGGATTATAAGCGTGCGCCACCACGCCCGGCAATATAACTATTTTTAATAATAAGACAAAGGGCCGGGCGTGGTGGCGCACGCTTGTAATCCCAGTACTTTGGGAGGCAGAGACCGGAGGATCCGGGTTCGCGGCCAGCCTCAGCTCTCGCTCTGTCTCTGTCTCTCTCTCTCTCTCTCTCTCTCCTTAGTGAGGCCCTCTGCAACCTCGTGAAACACGGTTTCGAAATAAAGCATAAAAAATAGGGCCGGGGGTGTAGCGCGGAGGTAGAACGCCTCTGCGTTCAATACCCAGTACCGCAAAAAAAAAAAAAAAAAAAAAAAATAAGACAAAGGTAAAAAAATCTCAAACACTAGATCATGACTTTACTTTCAGAGTTAATCATGTTATGCCTAGACATTTAATCACTGACACTAAATTATTTTTTCATATTTGGTTAGTTTGAATACACATAAAAAATCAGTGACAGGAACATTTCATATTTCTTCTCCAGAATTCCTTCAGAATAGCTTACAGAAATTAACTAAGATGAATAAAAAGAATTAGGTCAAACCCATGATAAGTCAAAATGTGTATTTATAAAAATTTTATGAAAGCTTACCAATCCCATCTTAACAATCCTATCCAAAATAACTTCTATTCATTGTTGTTCCACCTATTACTGCAGTAAGAATCTTCAATTAGTGTATCAAAATAGGACTCTGACTTAAGCAGGCCTGAAGTTCAGTTATATTCCACCCCAAAATACTTAATAAGTTTATTCTATATTTAGTTTTCTGTATATCGATAGGTTCCACATCTGCAGATTCAATCAATAGTGGGTGGAAAATATCTTTTAAATGCAGCTGAACTTGTACAGACTTTTTCTTGTCATTATTCCTTAAGCAGTACAATACAAGGACTATTGACATTGTTTTAGATATTACAAGTAATCTAGAGATTATTTAAAGTATACAGGAGGAGGATATGTATAGGGTTTATGCAAATATTAGGCCATTTTATATAAGGGATTCGAGCATCCTTGAATTTTGGTATCCAAAGGAAGGTCCTGGAACCAATATCTTGCAGATACCAAAGGATGATTACATGTGTGCTAGACGCTGGTACAGGGAATACAAAGATGAAAAAGACAAGGTCTCTGTTCTCCAATTCAGTATAGGAGCATAAACATGAAAACATTTGATATTGCTTTCAGAAGACCAAACCAAAGAAAGCCAAAAGAATACAGTAATGGTTATGATTTATATACCATAACCATCTCTATCAAAGCCACAAATTGCATGCTTTCTTTTGTAGTTATGAGTGACAGAGATTAACTGACTGAACCCAACTATATGCTGTCTATAAGAAGTTCACTTCAAACTTCAAACTCACTTCAAATAGAAAATAAAAGGATGAAAAAATATCATGCAAACATTAATTTTAAAAAGCAGAATTGGCTATATTAACATTGCATAAAGTAGACTTCAGAGCAAAAATGTTATAGGGAAAAAGAGGGATGTTATGCTATCATAAAATGATCACTCCATCAAGATATAGTGATCTTAAATGTGTATACACTAAACCAACAGAGCTTCAAAATACATAAAACAAAAACTGGGAGAACTGAAAGGAGAAACAGATAAATTCATACATACAGCTGGGGCTTCAAAACCCCACTTTCAACAACTGACAGAAATGCTAGACAAAAATCAGCAAAGATATGAAAGAACTGGACAACACCATCAATCAACAAGCTGTAACTGACATTTATAGAATACTCTACCTCAGAAAGGAGAACTCTAAGAAAGAAGAATACAAGTACTTTTAAGTGCCCATGAAACATTTACTGCAATAGACTATATCTTCAAACAATAACAAAAATGAAACAAACAAAAATCCCAACAAATTAAAAAAAACTGAAATCATACACAGTAAGTACATTCTCTAACTATGATGGAATACAATTAGAAATCAACAACAGAAAGATGGAAGAAAAATCTTCACTTAGAAATTAAGCAACACACTTCTAAATAACCCATGGTCCAACAAAGTTTTAAAGGAAATAGGAATATAATATCTTTTAAGAAGACAGGAAGAAAAGTCAAATTTTGTGGGATGCAACTAAACCAGTGCTGAGAGGGAAATTTACAGCACTAAATGCTTACATTAGGAGGGAGGAAAGGTCTCAAATTAATAGTCTATGTTCTTACTTCATGAATACAGAAAATTAAGAGCAAAGTAAACTCAAAACAAGCAAAAGGGATGAAATTACTAACAATAAGAGCACAAATCAATGAAATTAGAAACAGGAAAACAACAGAGAAAATTCAATGAAACAAATATCTGTTTTCTTTTTAACGAAACAAAACAAAAAATTTCTAGCAAGACAAAAGCAAAGTGAAAAGGCACAAGTCACCAGAAGCAGTACCAAAATAGAAGATATTACTATGGATCCTGCAACCACTAAAAAGGGAATTAAGAAATACTATGAATAATTATAATATTATTCATAACAATCAAAAACTACTTAGAAGCAATGGATCGATTCCTCAAACATGATTAACCACCCTATCTGAACCAAATAACCTAAATAATCCTATATCATTCAAGAAATTCTTCCAAAATGTAATTTAAAAGTTCCTGAAAATGAACTCTCTAGATAGTTTCATTAGGCAATTCTAACAATTAAAGAAAGATTTAAGCTGGGTGTGGTGGCTCAGGCCTGTAATCTCAGTGCTTGGGAGGCTGAGACAGGAGGATTGCAAGTTCAAGATCAGCCTCAGCAACTTAGTGAGACCCTGTTTCAAAACAAAATTTAAAAAATAGCACTGGGGGTGTAGCTCAGGTAGAATGCCTCTGGGTTCAATTCCCTATACCAAAAAAAAAAAAAAAAGGAAAGAAAGAAACACTGATTTAAGACCAACTTATAAAAATTCTTCAAGAAAACAGGAAAGGAAGAAACACTTCCCAACTCAATTTATAAGAACAGCATTAACCTGATCCCAAATTCAGACAAAGACAGTACCAGCATTTTTCTAAAAACCAATAAAACAAATTCCTCACCCCCCATAAAGAAATTGAAGATCAATATCTCTCACAAACTTAGATGTGAAAATCCTCAGTAGAATATTAGCAGAGTGAATCCAATAACATATAAAAAGCATTATAATAACTCAGCCAAATGGGATTTATTCCAGGTACGCAAGATTATTTCAATATTTGAAAACTAATCCACGTAATTGGTAATATCAGCAGTTCAAACAAAGAAACTCAAATGATCTTATCAAAATGGCACAGACAAAAAAAAGCAGTTGACAATCCAACATTCACTCATAGTTAAAAACACTCAGCAAAATAGGAATAGAAGGAATTAGATAAAGACCATCTATAAAAAAAATGTACAGATAAAATTAAATGGCAAAAGACTGAATGCTTTTCCCCTAGGATTGGGAACAATATAAGGATGTTTGCTTTCATCACTCTTATTTTAATTTGAAACCAGCACAAAAAAGCAAGAAAAATAAAAGATATAGAGATTGGAAGTAAAGAAATAAAACTGCCCCTCTTTGCAAATGACATAATTGTTTATGTAGGAAATAAGAAGGAATCAACCAACAAAACTAAAAAAAAACACCAACTCCTAAAATTAATAAGTGAATTCACTAAGGCCACAGGTTATAAGATCAACACATATACACACAAATCAACTACACTTCTATATCTAACAACGAATATTATATGTGAAAACCAAAACTAGAAACAATACCATTTACAACAGCTTCAAGGAAAATGAAATACTGTGAATAGGTCTATGATCATCTGGGCATGGGTGCACACCTATAATCCCAGCACTTGAGAGGTTGAGATAGGAGGATCACAGCCAATGGCCAGCAAGGCCCTCCACAACTTAGTGAGACTCTGTTTCAAAATGAAAAATAAAATAGGGCTAGGGGTGTAGCTCAGAGGTAGAATCACACACACAAGTCTGTAACACAGATAGGATCTATATGCTGAAAATTACAAAATGCTGATGAAAGAAATCAGACCTAAATAAATTGGAGAGACTTGCCATGTTCATTGACTAGAAATCTCAACAAAGAAAATATGTAAAATATCCCCAAATTGATCTATAGATTTAATGCAATTTCTATCAAAAGGGACTTTATACACATAGCCAAGCCTATTTAAAAATTTGCATGGAAGGCCAAAAGTACTAGAATAGCTAAAACAATTCTGGAACAAAATAATAAAGTGAGAAGACTTAATTAGACTTCCCAATGTTAAGGCTTACTATAGACAGTGCTGTACTGGTAAAAGGATAAAGATTAATGGACCAGAAGAGAGAACCCAAGAATTGACCTACACAAAAATGTCCAATTGTTTTTGACTAGGATATAAAATCAATTTAATGGAGGAAGGATAGCCTTTTTAGTGGGCACTGACTGACAAAAAAGATGAACTTTAAATTAAACCTCACACCTTATACAAAAATTAACTTAAAATGGATCAATGTAAATGTAAAACAAAAAACTATACAACTTTTAGCAAAAAATAGAAAATCTGTGAGATTAAGACTAGCAAGAGGTCTTAGACTTGAGAGCAAAAGTATGATTCACAAAAGGAGGTATTTGATAATGCTCTCAAAATTAAAAATTGTTGCACAGTGGAAGATTCTATCAGATGATAAAAGGACAAATTAGAGAAATATTTAAAAAACCACATATGTGACAAAGAGCATGTGTCTAGAATATAAAGAAGTCTCAAAACTCTAAGTCTCAAAACATCCAATCAGAAAGAGGCCAAAGATATGAACAGATATTTCTTTGAAGAGGACACACAGAAAGCAAGTAAGTGCATGGAAAGATGTTCGACATTATTAACCACTAGGGAAACAAGAATTAAAAGCACACTGAGATATTACTAGACAACTATCATACAGGAGATGGCTAAAGATCAAAATAAAAAACAGTGACAAGTGGGGTGTGGTGGCATACGCTTCTAATCCCAGTACTTGGGAGGCTGAGACAAGAGGATCACCAGTTCAAGGCTAGCCTGGGCAACTCAGCAAGACCCTGTTTCAAAATAAAAAATAAAAGGGCTTAGGGTATAGTTCAGAGAATCCCCAGTACCACAAAACAAACACAACACAACACAAAACAAAACAAAACAAAACAGTGAATGTTGGTAAAGATGCGGAAGAACTGAATCATTCATACGTTGCTGTGAGAATGTAAAATGGTGCAGCCACTCTGGAAGAGTTTAGCAGTTTAATCTTTTAAAACAACAACAACAAAAATGTACTAATATGGTCTAGCAATCACACTCTGAGGCATTTATCCTATAGAAATGAAAATTTATCTTCTATCCTCATGTCTGAACTGCACACAAATGTTCATAGTAGCAGCTTCTTCATCATAGCCCCAACCTAGAAACAAATAATCTAAGTGTCTTTCAGTGGTGAAACTGGTACATTCATATCATGGAATATTACTCAGAAATAATAGGAAACAAATATTCAACAACTTTAACGGACCTCAAGAGAACTGTGCTAAGTTTTATAAGCCAATTTTAAAAGGTGGTATGATTCTATTACATGTAATTTGACATACTTGAAACAGTGTAATTATATAGGTGTTTGGGGGTAGAGAGGATAAGGACAGCTATAATGAGATAGCATGAGGAGCCTTGTGATAGTTCATCTTGATTATGGTAGTAGTTATGCCTGCTACACATGATAGAATTACACAGAACTAGCCGGCCGTGGTGGTGCACGCTTGTAATCCCAGTACTTTGGGAGGCGGAGACCGGAGGATCGGGTTCGCGGCCAGCCTCAGCTCTCTCTCCCTGTCTCTCTCTCTCTCTTTCTCTCTCCCTGTCTCTCTCTCTCTCTCTACTTCGTGAGGCCCTCTGCAACTTCGTGAGACCCAGTTTCAAAATATAGTATAAAAAATAGGGCCGGGGGTGTAGCGGGGAGGTAGAACGCCCCTGAGTTCAATCCCCGGTACCGCAAAAAAAAAAAAAAAATACACAGAACTACACACACACAAACATGCAAATGACTGCATATATAACTAGTAAAATATGAATCAGCTCTGTGGTGTACCAATGTCAATTTCATGGTTTAGATACTGTACTATAATTATGTAAGATATTAACATTAGGGTAGGAAGGGTGAATGGTGCAGGAGACCTCCCCAAATATTTTTTGCAACTTCCTGTGAATCTGTAACAAAAAATAAAAAATAAAGTGTACTAACAGAGCACTATTTATAAATCTGAATATACATACCAAGAGATAAAAAGATTTTCTTGCACCACTGAAAATTGTTTTCCTTAATATTTTTATTACTGATTAAAATCTGGGTATTTCTTGCAAAAACCTCGTGAGAGACCCCTGGTAAAATTCTTCTTTGTCAACTGAATCCTCATAGTATTTTCCACATACTAAATGAAAAAAATCTGCCTTTCATTTTAAGGAAAAAGAAACACCTAACTGTAAACTCATATCTCAAATGAGTCACAAAAATGTGTGTTTATCTTTCAAAAAAGACAAATTTTGGAGCTGAGCATGACAGCACATGCTTATAATCCCAGTACTTGGGAGGCTGAAACAGGAGGATTGCAGATTCACAGTCAGCCTCAGCTACTTAGTGAGGCCCTCCACAACTTAGCGAGACCCTGTTTCAAAATAAAGAATTAGCCGGGCATGGTGGCGCATGTTTGTAATCCCAGTACTTGGGAGGCTGAGACAGGAGGATCACAGGTTTGCAGCCAGACTCTGTTACTTAGTGAGGCCCTCTGCAACTTAGTAAGACCCTGTTTCAAAATAAAGAATAAAAAATAGGCTGGGGGTGTAGCTCAGAGTTAGAATGCCCCTGGGTTCAATCCCCAGTACGACACACACACAAACAACAACAACAACAAAATAAAGAATTTAAAAATAAATAGGGTTGGGCATGTAGATCGGAGATAGAATGCCCCTGGGTTCAATCCCCAGTACTGCAAAAAAAAAAAAGACAAATTTTAATTCACTACAATTGCTGCACATGTAATAACTGCAAAATTTTTGTGAGACGTCTTTGTCCAAAAATGTGCCGGTATATGTTGTAATAAAATAAGAGATGAGTCATGCCTCAGAAGAAATAACAGAGATATATTTGATTAAATGTCATTATTGCCAATCATTTCTGCTCCAGAATAGATTAAAACAACAAACTATCCAGAACATTTTCACCTACTGAGGGCAAAACCCTCTGTATCTATCCCTAATCGAGGCCTAGGGTTAGTGGAGAAGAAGAGGGATATCAGCAGCAGAGGGATAATGTCAACTGGGGCAATATATAAATGTTGTGTTAGCCAGAAAAGAAATGACAGTACAATACATGTTTGATTGACTGGTATTTTGGCCTTTTAGGGTCCTGAAAACTTCTGCCTAGATACATCATTTAAAAAAAAAAAAGATCAGACTTAGTCCAGGAGAGGGACTTTACCCTGATTTTTGGCAAAGAACTGCAGGTTAGAAGTTTGGTAGAGCCAGAGAGACAGCATCATAGTGTATGTCATAAATTGGGCCAGTTTAGAAGAGCTAGGAAAGCCAGAGCAAAAGGGATCTGGGTGTGAGAAAAGCCAAGGTAGTGAGCAGTGGCCAAGGATGGAATTAAGTTCCAAAGAGGAGAAAATCCAGAGATGTATAGACAGCCTACAAAACACAGCACTTAAGATTCCTTAATATTTTCTAAGAGATACAGAAAATGTCAAGAAACCATTACTGACCTTAAACTCCTTGGCAATCAGGAAGAGCAGTCCTCACAATACCCATAGTATATAATAAAAAATACAAATGGCTACAATATAGCTAAGCTAATAAAGGAAATTAAGAAAAGCATGGCAAGGGTTGGGCTAAAGACAAGTTTTTTAGGAGACTCTGAAACAAAACTGCATTTGACAACTGTATACACTGCAGGTTGACAATAGCAAAACAGAAAATCTATTGTTCTATAATTAGATATGGGATGGTACTTATGAATATAAGTACTAGGTTTATTATGAATCTAACAAATCATGTCATAAACCATGACCAGTGTGACAAGAAAGAATTTTAACATAGTTGGGCATAGAAGGGACTCTTGAACAAAATTTTTCTCTTTTATATGTGCATAAATAGTCAATGATAAAACTAGTATGTGGCTAACATTTTTAAGTAACAAGAACAGAGGATTCACTAGTTAATCCTTATGAAAGTAGTGATTTTATTGAAAAATGATAAATGTATAAATGCAAATTTAGAAAAACGGTTCTGTAATAACCTGTGACATTATTTGTAAAATTTTATTTAGAAAGAGAAAACATTCCCCCGCTACATTTAATTTAAAACTTCCATTCTAGCTATAGGGCTTTTTTTTTTTGGGTACTAGGAATTGAAGCCAGGGGTATTTTAACTCTGAGCTAAACCCCCAGATCCCCCCCCTTTTTTGTGGTATTGGGGATTGAAACGGGGCCTCACTAAATTGCTAAGGGCCCTGATAAATTGCTGAGGCTGGCCTTGAACCTGTAATCCTCCCGTTTCAGCCTCCCAAGTACTGGGATTATAGATGTTAACCACCACACCCAGATTTTCTTTTTTAATTTTGAAACAGGGTCTCCCTAAGTTGCTGAGGCTGGCCTTGAACCTGTCATCTTCCTGTTTCAACCTTCCAAGTACTGGGATTACAGGCATGTGCCACCGTGCCTGGCTCTAGTTATAGGGTTATTTTTAAACATATTATTAGTGATGAAAAAAATAGGGCAAAGAAAAAAATCTAATGAGGTCACTAGCTATATGACTATGAAAATAAGCCTGATAGGGTACAAGAAGGTCCTGGATAAAATAAAGCTATATACTATGTTATAATATTTTTCAAATAGATGTGAGAAAACAATAAAAGACATTATAGTGAGAAAGGTACAAAAGTAGTATGTATCATCATTTTAAGAATCAAAGTTACATTATATAAGTGAATCCATAGAAAAAGCAGTTCAGAAAGGTCAACGTATCTATATCTATTCCTCTGTTAACTAACCCCCCCAATTTTTGAATATCAGACACACAAATTTCCTTTACATACAAAGTGCTGTGGTATCCATACACAGAAGGCAAGTTCTCCTATCAGCTTGAGAAGATAAAAGACTCTCTTCCTGGATAGCCAAAGGAAGAAGAGGTTTCAGCTGTATTCCTTTTGCAGTACAGAAAGCAACTACCTACAAGAAAATCCACTTTAGTGATTAATATTGCTGAATTAAGTCTGGTGGAAGTGTGAGTTATGACCATTTGGATCATAATTTACATGGTGAAAACCAAGGTTTTGAGACATAATCTGTATTAGATGGTTTTGACTCTCCTTTTTCCTAGTGTCATCTAGATTTTATTTAAATGCATTGTTCATTGGGTTTTAAGTAGAGGAGAAAGTGATTTGATGCCCATTTTAAAAAGTTTGATGTACTGTTGTGGTGGGAAAGGAATGGAGGACGTCAAGAGTCAAAGGTATGCCAACAAGGAGGCTTTTAGAATACAGGCAGGAGATAACAGTAAACTGGACCAGCAAGGTGGTCGTAGAGAGAAAAGTAGATGGAATAAGAAACAGAACCTGGCTGCGTGGTGGTAAACACCTGTAATCCCAGTACTTGGGAGGCTGAGACAGGAGGATCACAGGTTTGAAACTAGCCTCAGCAACTTAGTGAGATCCTGTTTAAAAATTAAAAATAAAATAGGGCTGGGGGTATAGCTCGCAGGTAGAATGCCTCTGGCTTCAACTCCCAGTACCACAAGATGGGGGGGGGGAGAAATAGGACTTTGTGATATTAGATGGGGTTATCAGAAAAAGAAAGAAGTATTAAGAGGTACCCACCAAATTTTTGGCCTGGGTATCTGGATGAGTTGAAGTATCATTTTCTGAGATGGGGAAAATCAAAGAATGAATAGCTTTTTGCTTTGAGGAGACAGGTTGGATTGAAGAATGATCAAGATTTTTTATTTTGGACACCCAAGAGGATATATAAAGTAGGCCATTAGTTGAATATCTGGATCTGGAGTGCTCAAGCCCAGAGATAAAAACTTAGGAGTAAGTGGCACTAGAATGAATGCTAAGTAGGGAATTCTGGTTTTTTATTTTTTGTTGCCTTTTTAAATGCTGTGTTTACAAAAGTACCTACAGCAGTGCTTGCCATGTAGCAGGTGTTCAATAAATTCTGTTGAGTAAATAAATGAATGAGCATAAAAGATATTTAAGACCTGTAGGATGGTATGAGATTACCTAGAGAGGGATTGTAGATAGAACTCTTAACGGGTAAAAAAAAGAAGAAGAAAATAAGTGTGTGTGTGTGTGTGTGTGTGTGTGTGTGTGTGTGTATGTGTAGAGAGAGAGAGAAAAAAAAACTCAATAAAGGAGACTGAGAAGTAATGGTAGTAAAACAGGAGAAAAACCAGGAGGCTGTTCTATCAAATATTTCCATATAAAAGAATGTTTCAAGGAGAAAGTGGTTACCTGTGTCAAATGGTGTTGAAGAATGCAAGATGAGGACAAAGGAATGATGACAACATCACTGATAGTTCTATCCAGGGCTCAGGCACATAATCCACTCTCACAGGAAGGAAGGTAGCATGGGTACAGATTCAGGTAAGTTGACAGATTTTGTGGTGAGAATGTGAGAAAGCTACAAAAGAAGTGTCAGCTGAAAATGAACGTTCAATAAATGCTCTTATGAGAATACAGAAGCTGTTATGGAAGCATAAAGGGATGGGCCCTAACTCAGTGCAGAGGTGGGTGTAAGAGAGGCTTGTAGGATGAACAGAGGTTAGGTAAAAGGAGAAGGAAGAACATTCCAGACGTGCAAAAATCTGAGGCAAAGAAGAAAGGGCATACTCGGGAAACTAAAAGCAAAAACCTAAGAGGCTCAGGTAGGGACTATTAAGAAATAAGGTTAGAGATAAATAGATGCTAAAATCAACAAGTGTCTTGCATATGATGCTAAGGAGCCCAAAATTTGTCACGAGACAATCAGAAGTAGCCACTGAGAAGTGTAATAGATATATTTTGATGATCTTCACTTCAATTTGGAGAAAATATTTCTGAATGTAAGTATGTAAATACATTAGATACAAGAGCCCATTTTTGTATTAATATGTAGCAGTAGACAGGCAGTATAGCTTAGAGGTTAAGAGTATAGATTCCAGAGCCAGAAGGCTTGTGTTCAAGTCTCAGCTGTGCCAGTTAGCAGCTGTGTGAACTTGGGCAATTATTTCACCTCTGCTTCAGTTTTCTTATCTTTAAATGGAGGGCTTCATAGTTAAGAAGTACATAATAGTACCGTCTCCAAAAGCTGTTGTAAAGACTCCATTAGTTGATATGGTATTCTATAAATGTTAGCTATTATTGTTTAAGATATAATTTTACCTGCTTTTTAAGGGCATAATTTTCACCATCTTCAGCTTTCATTTTTTCAATCTTTTCTTCTTGCTGTTTTGCTTCTTTTTCATACATCACTTTTTCTTTGACCAATCTATAAATAAGTCAAAAATGTTTCAGAGAATTAGCTTTTTCTCTGGGGAATAAACCAAAAGAAACAAAGAAATTAGGTAAATATAAAACATACTTAAAATACTAAAGTCAACAGACTCGACTAGAGGGAGAAAGGGGAGAAAAATACTTTAGCCATAGATATAAGTATGATCTTTGTGCACTTAAGTCCTTTACCTGATTAAAGCAAGTGTAATTTATCAAATTATGAAATTCTTATTTTTAAAATAAAAAACCTCTTTCAATCCATTCTATTTACAATGTGAAAAAGACCACAGATATTATGTACTAACACTTCTGTCTTGCTATGTGTGTGTGGGGGGAGGGGGTGCTGGAGACTAAACCCAGGGCCTCACACAGGTTAAGCAAATGTTCCACTAGTGAGCTACAACCCTAGCACATTTGGTATGATTTTTGAGGTTAAAAAAACCCCTGTATTCCTGTGATGATCAGTCTGGATTGCCAACTTGACTGGATTATGAGACATCTAAGATTATGTGACGTTGGATGTGTTGAGATGATTGGCTTATGTAACGCCAGACTGAAGGGGAAGACCTGCCCTGAATGTAGGCAGAGCTGTTCTGACAGGCGTAGGACCTGGATAAAAAGGAGAAAGCTGCATGAAGGGATGTGTGGTTCTTCCTGAGAAAAGCATATCTGTTCTCCTCTGAGATATCGGCTTTCAGCTCTTCCAACTGGACTTTTTACCATCATTTCTCCAGAGTGTTTCCTGGCCTTTCCATCTTGGACTGGGTGGGACTACATTATCTGTTACTCTGATTCTGAGATTCCAGCCCTTGGACCACTCAACCAACTGCTGGTTCCTCGGGTTCTCTTACTGCTTCAGACTGTAAGCTGATTTGATAAATCCCTTTACCATATACGTGTCCTGTGAGTTCTGTTACTCTAGAGAACCCTGACGAAAACAATTCCCTCTGGCTCTTCTACCATATACAAAAAATTAACTTAAAATGGATCAATGATATAAAGGTAAGAGCTAAAATTCATGAAAACACAGAGGTAAAGCTTAGTGACCCTGGATTAGGTGACATATTTTTAGATATGACACCAAAAGCACAAGCAGCAAAAGAAAAATAAAAAAGATAAATTCACTATCAAAATTAAAAACTTTTGTGCTTTATAACATAACTCAGTAATAAAAAGACAAATGACCCAATTTAAAAATGGGCAAAGGATCTGAATAGGTATTTCTCTCTCATTTTTTTTTTTTTTTTTTTTTTTTTTTGCGGTACAGGGGATTGAACCCAGGGGCGTTCTTACCCCCGGCCCTATTTTTATACTTTATTTTGAAACCAGGTCTCACGAAGTTGCAGAGGACCTCACTGAGAGAGAGAGAGAGAGAGAGAGAGAGAGAGAGAGAGAGAGCTGAGGCTGGCCGCGAACCAGGATCCTCTGGTCTCGGCCTCCCAGAGTACTGGGATTACAAGCGTGCGCCCCCACGCCTGGCCTGAATAGGTATTTCTCTGAAGAAGATAAACAAATGTGCATTAAGGGCATGAAAGAATACTCAACATCTTTAGTCATGAATGAAATGTGAACAAAGCCACAGTGAGAAAACACTTCATACCCATTAGGATATCCACAATCAAAGTTAGATAAAAACAAGTGTTGGCAAGGATGCAAAGAAATTGGAACCATCCAACACTGCCATTTGGTGCAGTTGCTTTGAAAAAGTTTGGTCATTTCTCAAAAAAATTAAAGAATTACCTTATGTACCAGCAATTCCATTCCTAGGTATATACCATAGAAAAATAAAAACACATACTCACATAAAACATATATCCATGAGTATTTGTTACAGCATTATGCTTAAAAGGCAAAATGTGGAGACAACCCGAAAGTCCATTTATCCGTGAGCAAACAAACAAAATGTGATATGTCCACTTAGTGGAATATTATTTGGCAATAAAAGGAGTAAAATGCTGACTCATGTTATAACACAGTTGAACTTTGAAAACATCAGGCTACTGTGAAAAAAGACAGACATAAAAGGCCACTTACTGTATAATTCTATTTACAGGACATATCCGGAATAGGAAAATACAGAGAGATAGAAAGTAGCGTGGTTGCTTAGGACTGAGGGAGATGGGGGAAATGGGAGGGTGATAGCTAAAGGGTATGGGCTTTCTTTCTGGAGTGATGAAAATGTCTAAAACTGATGTGATTGATCACAACACTATAAATATATTTAAAAAGCAATGAACTATACTTTAAATGGGTGGATTATATGATGTAAGAATTATATCTTAATATACCCACTACCAAAAAGGAAAAACAAAGTTTGTGACCACAAAGTCAGCTGCAGGGGAAAACTCTGAGTGCTAATACCTCAAGCACAACTGAATGAGTGAATATTATGTACAGAAATCTGTATTTTATTTGTAATTTAAAATTGCTTTCACAGCCAGGTGTAGTGGTGCATTCTTGTAATCCCAGTACTTGGGAGACTGAGACAAGGAAGATCTCAGGTTTGTGGCCAGCCTCAGCTACTTAGTGAGGCCCTCCACAACTTAGTGAGACCCTGTTTAAAAATAAAGAATAAAAAAATAGGGGATGTAGCTTGGAGGTAGAATGCCCCTGGGTTCAATCCCCGGTACCAACACACACACACACACACAATTGCTTTGACAATAATTTTCAATATTAAAGTAAAAATATTTATCCTTTGAGATTTTAAGTTCTTAATGCATATTACTACAGATATTTGTCTAAAACTTTCTTTTAAATAGTAAAAGAAGCAAGCTAGAACAGAGATAGAAAATTGACAGCCTACTTAAATGAAACTTAAAGATGGCTTTATTTGACTCACAATGTTAAAAAGAAAGAAAAAATAAAGAGGGGAGGGGAAGAGATTTGTTGCCACATTAAAAAGCTGGGAGAGGCCGGGCGTGGTTGCGCAAGCTTGTAATCCCAGCACTTGGGAGAGGGAGACCAGAGGATCCGGTCAGCCTCAGCGCGTTCTCTCTCTCTCTCTCTCTCTCTCTCTCTCTCTCTCTCTGTAATTCAAAGACTTAATTAGGTTGGCAAACTAAGGCCAGGGAGCCAAATCTGGTCTGCTATCTACTTTTGTATGATCTAAGAGCTATGAATGGTTTTACATTTGTTTGTTTTTGGTACTGGGGATTGAAGTCAGGGGTGTTCTACCTCTGAGCTACACTCCTGGTCCTATTTTATTTTTTATTTTGAAACAGTCTCGCTAAGTTGCTGAGGGTCTTACTAAATTGCTGGGGCTGGTCTCGAACCTGCGATCCTCCTGTCTCAGCCTCACAAAAACTGGGATTACAAGCATGCTGCGCCACCACGCCCAGCTGGTTTTTACATTTTTAAAGGGTGAAATATTTTTCTAAAAAGTTTGTGACATGTAAAACTTATGGAATTCAATTTCAGTGTTCATAAATAGTTTAAATGAAACACAGCCATACTCATTTATGTATTATTGATGACCATTTTCATGCAATGAGAACAGAGATGAGTAGTTGAATGGTACAGCCTGCAAAACCTATAATAATATACTCTGTCTGGTCCTATACAAAGGGCTGCTGACCTGTGACTTGGAAAACTGCCCCTAATTAACTACCTTAGCATTTATCACACTACACCAAAGCCAGTTTACTTGCTAAGTCTTAAGTTCCTTGAAGACAGCATTATATTATATTCATATTGTATTCTTCACCTTCACACATAATAGACACTCACTGTAAATTGAATAAATAAAAAGTTGAGTCTAAGCAAGGTGTGGTGGCGCACACCTATAATCCCAGTGCGTGGGAGGCTAAAACAGGAGGATTACAGGTTTGAGGCTAGCCTCAGCAATTTAGTGAGACCCTATTTCAAAATAAAAAAAATAAAATAGGTGTGTGGGTGTAGCTTAGAGGTAGAATGCCCCTGGGTTCAATCCCCAGTACAACCCCCCAAAAAGGTGTCTAAAAATCTCACTACTGCCTTTTAACATTTTCAATCTAAAGGGATCCATAAAACAATTCTGAAGTGTAACAAAAGGGGCTCACAATAATTGAGAAATAAGAACAGTGTGGTGATTCCTGAGGAAGTATACAAAGAAGGGAAGGATTCTAAGCCCAGGCCCACCGACAATTTTGATTAATAATCCCAGTCATTCTATTCCACCATGCTTGTCTATGGAAAACAGCAGCAACATCTCCAAAAAAATTGAAGACACACCTAACTATGTGTCACAGTTGACAAGGTATTGAATATTTGTAGGGCTACTGCAATATCAAAACAAACAAAAGTAAACTTTTTGTTGAAAAGTATTCTGTGAAATGGCTTAAGAAACACGTTATTGAATAGCAGAATTTCTGCCCTGAAAAAGAAAAAAAATTGCCTAGTTAGCAAGAACCCAATAATGCCAGCATATAATATTAAAGTGAATACTTGGGCAAGATGTAGTAAAAGAAATAGGATAGGCTCTACTCTCAAACAGTATAGACCAGCATATGCATGATAAGTCACATGATACTGAAGAGGTTTTATAGGACGTGTACAACCTCAACTTCAGGTATTATCAAATTGCTTTCCAAAGTGGTTTTATCAATTGATACCGAACTTGCAGTGTATGAAATTTTCTACTTCTCCTTGGCATCCTGGTGAACTACTGGAATTAACAATTATTAAATTTCTGACATTCAGAAGAGTGTGATAAAGCATTATGTCAAGGTTTGAAATATTAATTTCTCTGATAAAGCTGAGTATCTTTATCTATGCTTATTAAAGTAGTAATTACTGGAGAAGTATTTGTGCAATCAATGAATGAATATCTTTTGGTATATTTGGCTCTTACCCCTTTCGAGAGAAGACTAAGATTTAATAAGAAAACTTAATTATGTACAGTTACAAGTTTTAAAGTTGTTATTATTTTCCTGTAATATATATACATTCTTCTATATAAATATATGAAAATTATAAAGGACAAAATATAGGAATATGAAATTATAGAGGACAAAATTTTAAAAATTACTCATAATCTCATTGCTCAAATTACTACATACCCCAAATGTACATCATTTTGAAATAAAAAAAATTAAAAAAAGTATTATTTTATTAAGTTTGACAGAAATTCTTTAGCAGTAAAGTGTGACCAAAACGGACTTAAAACTTACAGGCTTTATGTATACCACTTAATATGAACAGTCACATATTTCACCCCATAAACATTAATGTTAGATTATAGTGTATTTCTCTAGATGCTATTATGTAAACACATAGATTACTGTTTTAAAATCTAAAAAAAATCTGGGATTCAGAATTGAAGGATTCTGTATAAGGGATTATAAACCTGTATTAAACATCTTGATATTTTCTACTGGTCATTTTCTCTCAACATATATGTATAAAATTTTAGATTTATACATATAAAAAATTACTGGGATCATATATCGTCTTCAATGTCATTAAATATTCTTTGAAAATACAGCTGTTAATGGCTACAAAGCATTTCATGGTACAGATATGATAGCTTACTGAAGTATTATTCTATTGGATATTTAGGCCATTCCTATGTTATATATAACACTGTGATGAACATCCCTTCCCACATACTTTATCAACATGTAACATTTTATTACAAAATATTTAAAACATATAGTACACAATGTGAAATTAGACTAACCTCTTTTCCAGTTGGTGATCATTTACTAGCACTTTCTTTTCCTACTGTGATAACCCACTGTTGTCATTCATTATCAGTGAAAACCAAAATATAAATATTAAAACAAATCTACTCCTATTTTAGTCCACCATTTGATATTTGGTTTTAACTGTGTATCTTTTTAGTATAAGCTTTGATATGCTTATTTTTAAGCTTACACTAAAAGGTCATAAAATTAAAAAAAGAAAAATGAAAACACTAAGAGAAAATACAATAAATCTGAGGGGTTCAGTATAAGGCTAACAGGAGTAATAGTACAGGGAAAAAAAAAGAAGGAGAAGAATTTCTGGTTTAGAGAATAAAATTTCCCAGAGGTGGTGGTGGGGGGAAACACCCAGCAATCTTACTTGAAAGGGCTTTCTAAGTGCCAAACAGGATTGGTGAAAAAAAAATCTCAGCTATGTACATTAAGAATTTCCAGAGCTCCTAGGAAATTAAAGCTTTCAAAAAGAGAAGAAATAGGTCACCTATAAAAGAAAGACGAATCAAACTGACATATTTCACATTAATAACACTAGATACCAGAAAATGATGGAGCAATCCCTTCAAAGTTCTGAGAGAAAATGATTTATAACCTTGGATTTATAACTATAATAAAGAATGATGGAAAAATTCATTAACTCATTTAGCAATTATTTATTGAGGGGCTACTATGTGCCAGACATGATTTTATATACAAAGGATTCAGCAGTGAATAAAACTACAAAACTCCCTGCCCTATGGCACTTTTTAGTGGAGAAATAAAGACAAACAAAATACATAGCATAGTAGTCTACGGTAAGTGATCTAGAGAAAAGGCAGTGAAGGAGACTGATAATTCAGGGGCACTGAACAATAGGATAGCCCAGGAAAGGCCTCTTTGAAAAGAGGATCTATGAATTAAACTCCAAAAGAGGCAATAGGTCATGTGAATAACTTGATGAAAGAAGTTATAAGCCAAGGGAATTTCTTTTAGTTGTATAAAAATTCAAAAGTTTATTTACTATGCACCTTTTCTGAGAAAATTACTTAAGAATGTACTCTAGCAAACTAAAAATGAAAATCAAGATGTGAAGAAGCCATAGTCAACACAATGCAACAGTTTAATGAAGCAGGGAAAATCCAAGATTTAAATTGTGAGGTAAGCCTGGAACACGATCAGTCTAAATGAGAATTTCAGTGTGGGCTTATATGGGAACACCTTTTAAGAAGAATGGAACAGACTGTAAGGGACAGAGACAATGACTAGGAAGATAGAAAATATTACTATGATGAAATTATGTGTTTTTTCCCTCAATTATAAACATGAAAGCAAATAAAAAATCCAGAAATTCTCCTCAAGGGTTATGGTTGCAATCTGAAGCTACTGATGAAGACGAGACTCCATTTAACCTGGGTTTATAAGAACAATCTCCTTTGGGCAACACAGAATCCACAGAGAGAGGAAGGTAATCCTATACCATATTTAAAGTGATAGGATTCATTTTCAACAGAACTATGAGCAAAATACTTTCCCTCAACTTGTTTGAAATTTTTGTGTTTTTAAAGTTTGTTTAAAGGCTAAGGAATGTCTAACAATTTTTTTTTCTCATAAAAACTATGCTGTAAAGTGATGGCTAACACCACTTCATTCAGTGAATGAAGCTTCAGCATTTTGTAAAAATAACACCTATGTAACCAATTCCCTGTATTAAATCCTTGTATTTGAAATCTCTAGTATGATTTCCTTTTTTTTCTAGACAGATTAAGTTCTCTTCTGATAGAGTTGTTAATAAGCTCTACTATTCTGAAGAAACAAACAATACTTTTGAGATTTTTAGTGTGTAAGAGATGAAGGAAAAGAAACTTTTTCTGAGGACCTAATATGGACAAATATTTGGGTAATTTATTGCATTTAATACTTAGAACCTTAATTAAGTATTATCTCCATTTTAGAGTCACCTAAATAATTATTCATCCCCACAATGTTTACAAACAAAGAGTCTTTAGATTAAAATAGAACTGGATTAAGATCTCTCCGTATATGCACTGCATTTCTTGAAACTGGTCAAAATATAATGCTACCAATGAAAATTAAACTGAAGACAGAGAACAACACAAATGAAAACAGACTGGATGAATGACTTTTGAAGTTTTATCATTTCCAATGCCATAACCAAATCTGTTCTCCCCAAACCAGCTGTTTGGTAAAATTCAACAGTTGTGACTCAACACGAGACAATTATGATATTGGCATCCTGTGATACATTATATATAATAAAATCAGGCAAAAGCTTGAATCAGTCAAGATAAACTAAAATTAAAATACGATTAAACTCACTAGCGGGGTATGGTGGAACACCCCTGTAATCCCAATTCTTGGGAGGCTGAGACAGGAGGATCGCAGACCTTGTCTCAAAATAAAAAATAAAATAGGGCTGGTGGTTTAGCTCAGAGGTAGAAGGCCCCTGGGTTCAATCCCTAGTATCACAAAAACAAACAAAAGCAGTTAACAATGAACAAGCACGTTAAATACATTATATCATTTAATCCTCAAGACAGCCCTAGAAAACAGGTACTACTACTACTCCCATTTTAGTAATAACTAAATTAAAATTCATGGAGCTTCAGTAGCTTGTTCAAATTCTCACAGCTACTAAACATCAACTAATTTATTCTAAACCCCATACCCTCAGCTGCCAGTGATATACTTTTTATTTTTTTAAGTAATTCTAAAACATTTAAACATGTTAAAATGTTTACATGTGCTCAATTGTGGTAAGCATTGTTAGTTGCCAACTGTGCAGCCAATCCTTCACTTCCTACTTGCTAAGAGAAGCCAATTTTGCTTATGATCATACAAGAAGTCATGTCCTTCATAGGAAGAAGTCAATCATAATGGTCTTACTCCCTCTGCCAAGTGATAGTTTGGACACATGCAAGTGACCCAATTCTTGCCAAAACTACATAAGGGACATTTACTGGAGGATCTGAGAAGGTTCTCCTTGCTCTTAAATGGAATATAATTCATTTTCTCCTGGACACTGTCACCTCAATGTGACACCTGCCACTTGTGGCAGGCCTGTGAGATCATGAGGAAATTCAGTTTAAAGGACAGGTCACTCTGGGTTATCAGAAAACTCCAATTCTTCATGATGTCACTGAACTACTGAATTAAACAATTCTTTAAAGTATACCACCTTTAGATTCGTTATTGCAAAAGATAATAAATATTCTTATAGTTTAAGCTAAATATAGTTTGGTTTTCTATTACTTGGAGCTAAAAGCACCTGAAGTGACAGGATCATTAAATTGTTCTGTAGGTAAAGAAAACACTTTTCTATTTTGGACTAATTCATTCCAAACTGATAAATCATTTAGAAATTGGGGTACCTCATCTTTTTCTTCCCAAATGTAAATAAACATGAAGTAAAGGTTAAATGAAATATATACAATCCCCAGTTTTATATTTTCCACTATATTAATAATCCATATAAATTTTGTACAAAAGGCTGTATTTTACACTTAAAACACTTATATAAAACTTTAAAAACTTTTATTTAGTAATCATGGTGGTTATTGGAGGCTAATATCCAGAATAAACAGTATTATTTTCTATCTGTATCGTATTTTCAATTTATAAAATACTTCTATAACTTACATGATATTGGGGCTAAACTTTAGGCCCCTAAACTTTAACTTACAAGGAAGATGGAAATTAAGTAGCTGGACAGTAACATCTATAAACTATCATGGGGCGGGTGAGTTTAAGATGTTTAACTGTACTACGAAGGAAAAATATGGCACCAGGGAAAAGCGTATTTGCTTACAACTAGGGTGTAGTGGGGAAAAATGAACTCATTTGAGAAAACACATGTGCACTGCATTAATTAAAAATTCTTACTAGTTCCTCAATGCAGAAGAACTGGAGGTTGACCTCAGAATCTGATGATTTAGGGCCCATGGTTTATATAGTAAAATGTATGTAGCTAAAATTCAGTACGTTTTAGTCACTCTCTACTAATCCTTTTATGGTCATTATAAAGTCCCAACTGAAACCAAGCATGGTGGCCCACATCTATAATCGGAGCTACTTGGGAGGTTGAAGCAGGAGTATCACAAGTTCAAGGCCTGCCTGGGGAACTTAGCGAGACCCTGTCTTAAAAGTTTGGGGGCAGGGGGAGGTATGGAGTGGTGATGGGGATGTAGCTCAGTGGTAGAGTGCTTGCCTAGCATGTGCAAGGCCCTGGGTTCAGTCCCCAGTACCACAAAATAAATGAAGTCCCAACTGAGATTTTCCACTATTCCCAAACTCCAGCTGATAACTGTTGAAGTCAAGATTTTGAGGTCAGTGAAACTAAAGAAGAATCTGCAACAGCATCTTGTCTTAACAAAACTTAAACAAAAGTGTGCAACACAAAAACACACATAAAATGAGATGGGGCTGGAGATGTTGCTTGTGATTACAATGGCTCCTCTCCCTCATCATCCTCTTACCCCTACTCATTCTCCAAAACCCAACTCCAGTGCCCTTGGTCTTTTAGATGGACCACTCTACCATCAACCCTAACACTCCCTCAACCTGACTCTGTGGATTCTATGGCTATTTATCTCCAGCATCATGATAGGTTGAAATTTTGTCTACTCCTACTCTTAAAAGTGAATACCCTTAAGGACTGGTGATGTGCCTTATATCAACATGTGGTTGAGTATGTGCCTCAGAGGTATCTTCACTGAATGAAATAATAACCACCTCACAAGGTAAGCAGAGTAGCTATCATCATCCCCATTTTCTTTCTTTCTTTTTTTTTTTTTTGCGGTACCAGGGATTGAACCCAGAGGGGTTCTACCTCCGAACTACACCCCCGGCCCTATTTTTTATACTTTATTTTGAAACCGGGTCTCACGAAGTTGCGGAGGGCCTCACTAGGTAGAGAGAGAGAAAGAGAGACAGGGAGAGAGAGAGAGAGAGAGAGCTGAGGCTGGCCGCGAACCCAGATCCTCCGGTCTCCGCCTCCCAAAGTACTGGGATTACAAGCGTGTGCCACCACGCCCGGCATCATCCCCATTTTCAAATGAGAAACTGTGATTCAAAGATAAATGATACATCTAGAGCCAGCTGGCCAAGAAATGGTGAAATCAAGACTTGAAATCATGACTTGTAATTTCAAGTGTCAATGCTTTTCAAAACTTAAATCTCTTTTACCTGTTCCACAAGTAAAATTATTTCATGGTTCAAAATCTGAACAGCATAAAAGAGGACACAGTGAAAAGTAACCTATCCCTAGATACCCTGGGCCCAGCCACTCAGTTCCCACCACTGGAAGAAATGCTTGATCAACTCTGTTGGTAACCTAAATGACAGAAAATGAATGTTTAACTTGTTGGTATTTGTTACCTTAAAATTCTCCCAGTAGCCATTAATTAGTCCATTAAACTGGAGATGGTTCAAGTTCTATTAATGGCTCAAGTAGAATATATGCTTTAATTGATTTTAATAAATGAATTAGACAAAGCATATTGTGTGAATGGCTAAAATTATCACTGGAAAGGGGGCCAGAGAGGCTCCCCAGAAGAGAGAAGGGGACCTCAACTAGGCCCTGGCAGGTTCTTGACTTATGCTGCAGAGAGAAATTTCAGGACTTGTCAAAAGAGGCACAAGAGAGATTTGTTCAGGAAAGCAAAGTGATTTGTTCCAGAAAGCAAGCAATAGAGCAGGATGGGCACTCAGAGGGAGAGGGGGTGCCGGCGCTGTAGAGTGGGCCGCACTTTTGGGCCCTGGGCTCTTTAAGTGGTGAGCAAGAGGCAGCTGGAGTGGTATTGGCTTAATGTACTCGATTCTTTGCATGGGCACAAAGAGGGCCACGGTGACTGGTGCTTCTTAGAGCCTTCAGGCTGGCTTTATGCTACCTATTAACAGAATGCTTGGATTGCACCTGCATCATGGTCTCTAACAATCTCTCTCTCCAAGCTTTAATTGGTCTAAAATACATTATGTAAGCTAACAAAGTATGTAGGCACAAATGAACTGAGTTCACAATGATCTACATTTTATGGCCCTTTTATGAATCCAGGTCTGGAGACCCATGGTGTTCATGGAGTCTTCAGATTGAAAGCTTACAGTCCCTCTTTCCTTTCCTATTTTTCTCCTTTCTACCTACCTCAAAATGATGCATTCCAAATTCAAAATCAATATAATCTTTTTGATATTATGAATCTGAGGGATTAAGTTATTAAGTATCAGGAATAATTGAAAAACAAAAGTATAAAATTATTTTATTAATTCTCTAGCTGTCCCTTAAAGATGTCAGTGAGCTTAAAAAGTATATACTACTGAAAGGGTTAAGGACATCATAAATAGCTTCTGCTTGAGTTTATATGAGCAATACCCCCCCACACACACAGCTGCTTCATCTTCATACAAAACACTCTGACAGTTTTAATTATCACCTAAAATCACAAATCTCTCTGTACATTTGACTTTATCCTCTGTCCAGATCCATATCTCCAACTGCCTTTGTAACATTTCTATTTAGACATCCCATCAGCAAGTGAAGCAGGTTGAAAACTCTTAGCTTATCATCATCCCTTTCTGAAACCATACCCTTCCCAGCTTGAGTTGTCAACATCAGAATCCTGTTCTGAATCTCACATCCTTAGTGATATTGTTGACTGGAAGTCTTTATTGATTGGTTTGGCTAAAACTTAGAAGAACAGAAGGAAGCACAGGTGTATAGGGAGAAAATTCTGTATGCAAGGGGGTTTTGTTGTTTTTAATTTGTTTTTGTTTTTTAAAATACAACCATACAAGGACTACGCAAAGCAGGCTGACTTGTAAGCAGTTCATGGGACAAAGAGCTAAGCTGTCTGCAAGTTTAATATGAGCCCAAAATGACACAGTTCCAAAGAAAAAGGACAAAAGGCAATTCTATCCTGGATGCATTAAAAGAAGCAAAGAACTTAAAACATAGTAAACAGTACTACACTGGATAAACTGCATCTGTATTTTCATAATTTATTTCCAAAATTATTATATATAACTTAGATCCAAAAGGAATTTAAGGCAACAACTCAAAGAATACAGTGGCAAGCTAGAATTTAGCGAGGAATAGCCAATATCCTAATAGTTTTGTCCTATGAAATAGTTGTTTGCCGGGCGTGGTGGCGCACGCTTGTAATCCCAGTACTTGGGAGACAGAGACCAGAGGATCGCAGGTTTACAGCCAGCCTCAGCTACTTAGTGAGGCCTTCTGCAACTTAGTGAGACCCTGTTTCAAAATAAAGAATAAAAAATAGGGCTGGGGGTGTAGCTTGGAGGAAGAATGCCCCTGGGTTCAATCCCCAGTACCAAAAAAAGTAAAAAAAAAAAATTTTTAAAAAGAAATAGTTGTTTACCTAAAACATTCTAGCAGATGATGGGCTATATAGTTATTTAAAACTAATAGATTATCATAACTAAAATGGGCAAAGAAAATATCATTTGATGCACATGACTTTAGTTGAATGATGACTCACTTCTCATAGACAATGAAAGTTAACATTAGTTAGTATATTTGAATTTTATCAAATTACAAAATAAGCCCAATTTAATGATATTTCTTACAGTAATCATTCTTGGTATTCAAGTTCTAAGAATAACTCAGGTTATTCTTAGAATCACTGATCAGAAAATTTGGGAGCAGAATCTGGAATCTTTTAGTTGTTGAGTTCTAAGATCCAGAAATCTCATGGCTTTGGGATTATCAGCATTCTGGATACAGAATTGCTTTGATATGTACTGTGTTTACTCAGTGTGTTCTACTAAGATTTGTTCATTAGGTGAAAATGGTTCAGGAAGCATGTATGAAGATTTCTATTTTTATATTACTGATAGAAGACTCATTTAAGTCCTTCTGTATAGAAGAGTGACAAAATAATCATTAACTGTTAATTTTCACTCAGAAAAATGCAAGAGTTGGAAATAATTTTCACAATATATTCCTAAACAGTATTGGTATACAGTATTTTAGTGTATGTTAAAGGACCCCCTTTCAATATACACTTATTTTGTACTTTACTACATATAAAGCAGTTTTTTCTCAAAAGAAATTTTTAAGTCCTTAACTGCTTGTTATTTTCAAAAAATATTTGATAATGACGCAATTTTAATAGCTGGCAAATCTGGTTTGAAAGCTCAATATAATCATTTTCCTAATTATTCTAACATTAGAGGAGTGCTTACCAAAGATGCTGAAGCCTTCCAAATCTTTCTTATCTCTGTCACCTTATAGTCTGTAGTTTACAAAAAGTTTGTATTATCTCAAATATTCCACCTTTTAACTCTTTAGCTGTAAACTCACAGTAAAACAGTCATTTTGCAATCAGACTTTCTGAATTCGTTAGTAATGACTGTTTAAAAATGTTGTGCTGTGACAACTACAGACATACCAACTATTAAATTCATAACCCATGAACAGTATGTTAGCATGTAAAAACGTGAGAAACCTCTAACTTTATCTCAGAAAGAAAGAAAAATATATACATCATGTATTTATGGCATTTTAAGAATATCACAACTTTTTACAAACTGTTGTT
>PVJS01003143.1:50000-77886 GCA_004027185.1 Glis glis
ATGGTGGAGTGGAAACTGATCTCAAAAATCATACGCATATATAACTGCATAGTAATGTCCATGTTTAGAAGAAACTGTGCTGTCATTTCTTTTTTAAAAGTTATAGGAAATGCACACCATAGCAATACTATAAAAAGCATAAAGATATAAGCAATTATATTATTTTTGCAGGTAAAAGTGGTATCAGCCTAAGTCTATTTGAAGGAATAAAATCATTTTTTAACTTGACATTTATAGGAAAACTATACAAATGAAACAAAGTATAAATCAAATGCAAAATACACAAAAATGCAATAATTTTTAAAAACATTAAGTAGAAAAAATAGCACTATATTAATATTGATACTATGTGAGTAAAGCTAAATTTCTAATTTTAAGGTTTTGGAGAAAAATGTGGAAAAAAGTTACAGAGCAAGGAATTTGCAGGGTCCCTCTTCAGAAAGAAACACAGATGTTAGTAAAAGTCATTTTTTTCCCACCAAGACCATGCTTCTGGTGCAAATATTGAAAAAACATGAAAGAAATCAAAGGATTTTTTTTAGAATAATGGCTTTCAAAACAGCAAGCACACTATCTATCTGAAATATAGATAGCAGGTACCTTTACCTAACTGAAACAAAATTATTTTAAAAAGAGCTAAAATAGAGGTCAAATTTTATGTTAAATTTACTCTAAAGCTTATATAAATAAGACTTTCATGTCCACGTTCAGAGCAGTTATTTGTTAAGTATAATTCTATGAGTTTGTTTTTTTGGATGTTTTTGTTTTGCAGTGGGAGTCTTGCTATGTTGCCCAGGCTGACTCCAACTCCTGGCCTTAAGTGATCTTCCTGCTTCAACCTTCCATGTAGCTAGAACTACAGGTACACACTACTGCAACTGGCTTTTTTGTGTTTTAAGCTAAAAGATTAGAAAGGGAGAAACAAGTGCTACAGACAAGCATACTTGTAAAAGCAGTAATGTTGAAAATTTGACCAGGGAAGGGAAAGAAGAACTACATAAATCAAGGCACTCGAGGGCCATTTCTTATACATATGGACCTCAACAACTTGATAATCTCTAAGGGGTGGTTTCACTTTATTCATAATACAGGACAGCAATATACCTGAGTATTAAAAATTATATGCCTGAATATTAAAAAAACAAAGTAATATTTTCTGTTTAAAAACAAAATGTTAGTAGAAATTCAAATAAGAAAAAACAAATACTCGTGGAGCTGATGACTATATCAGGCTATGTTCCACCGGAGGGATCAGGACAGTCTATTGAAGGCCCTCACAGAAAAGCCTTCCCTTCCTTCATCAGTGAACCTCCGCCAAGGCTCTGATTCTTGTAGCCCAGTTGCAAGCCCAAATTTGTCAGCCCACCATGAGTGGAATCAGGTCTTACAGGAAGAATAACAGTAATTATTGAGGCTGGTAGAAAATGCTAGAATGCCAATTTTTTTAAACATAGAATGAGAAGTACAATATCATTACCAGCCCACTCTCTTATTCTAAACAGACTTATGTAAAAACAACAACAACAACAAAAAACTATAGTCTAGCCAGGTGTGGTGGCGCATGCTTGTAATCCCAGTACTTGGGAGGCTGAGACAGGAGGATCACAAGTTCGAGGACAGCCTCAGCAAGTAGTGAGACTCACATCAACCTAGCCAGACTGTGTTTCAAAATAAAGTAATAAAATAGGGCCGGGGTGTATCTCAGAGGTAGAATGCCCCTGGGTTCAATCCCCAGCACCACAACAAACAAACAAACAAACAAACAAACAAACATAGTCTTACCAGAAAGTTGACTGGTGAATATGGAATCAGAAAAAGGTTAATTAGATAAACACAGTATTTCATAGCTAAAATAAATTTGTCTTTCCTGGAGCATAAGCATTCCAAGGGGGTATCCCAGGGACTCTTTATCATTGGTTTTTGTTCATTGTTTTTATATGCTTGAGATCTACATAAGATTTTTTTGGGAGGGAAAAAAGTGACACTGCTAAAAAGTTCAATAACTACTGATTTATATAAAAGAGACAGGATGGTCTTACAAATGTAAAAACTATAATCAGAAGTTCTGTGTCTCCTGGACAATGCTTATATGGATAAAGCTGACATTTGCCGTGTAATTTTAATTATACTGTGCTTCCACTATTGACCAATCCTTCCTTTACATTAACACATTCTTTCTTTTAGAAACATAATGCAGTTGATCAGCTAATAGTCTAGTTGTATAACACTAGGACTCATATTCTCTTTAAGAGATTTTCCTCTCTCTCTTTTTTTTTTTTTTTTGGTACTGGGGATTGAACCCAGGGACACTCTACCTCTGAGCTATACCCATAACCCTATCTTATTTTTTAATTTCAAACAGGGTCTCGCTAAGTTACTGAGGCTGTCCTCAAACCTGTGATCCTCCTGTCTCAGCCTCCCAAGTACTGGGATTACAGGTGTGTCACACCATGTCCCGCTTCTTTGTTCATCTTTATTATGATCTATTAAAAGCTGGTTTTATCTCATTCCCTGAGATTAAATTTCATCTCCCGTTTCTTAGGTGATATTTTAATGTATCCCTAAGTTTTGATAGCAGAATATAAAATATTTTATAAGTGTTTCCAGCCAGAATGGTTAAGTTGGAAGTTTGTGGTAGTTTTTTAAAGTAAAATTTGAAATCTTGTATATTCACAAAGATTCTATTCTTAAAGCTGTATTCGGCTGAGATGTTATACTGGGTTGAATAATGTTGCCCAAAATTCAAGTCTACCTAGAACCTTACACTAATCTTCATTGGAAATTCTGTTTTTGCAAATATAATTAGTGAAGATGAGGCTATACTAGATGAGGGTTGGCTCTAAATCCAATGACTGATGTCCTTAGGAGACATGCAAGGAAGGAAGCCACATGAAGACAGGGAGAGGGAGTGAAGTTACACTGTCACAAGCCAAGAAATACTGAGGACTACTAGCAACCATCAGAAGCTGGAAGGGCAAAGAGGGACCCTTTCCCTACGCCTGCAGGAACATGGCCTTGATTTCAAACTCAGCCTCTATAAATTTATTCTCTAGTGAGAATAAAATGTACTTTTTTTAAGCTTCCAGTTCATGGTAATTTTCTTATGGCAATCCTAGGAAATTAATATAGATGTTAATGTAAGCTCAAGTTTTTGTGTGTATGTGTGTGTGGTAATGGGGATTGAACCCAGAGGCATTCTTCCTCCAAGCTATACCACCAGCCCAATTTTATTTCTAATTTGAAACAAAGTCTCACTAGGTTGCTGAGAGCCTCACTAAGTTGCCAAGCTGGCTTCAAACCTGTGATCCTCCTGTCTTACCTCCCAAGTACTGAGATTACAGGTGTGCACTACCACATCCGGCATAGATTTTCTCAAGTTCTGTTTATTTTATTTATTTTATTTAATTACTTTATTTATTCTATTCAACTTTATATTTTATTTTATTTTATTTCATTTCATTTTATTTCATCATTTCATTTCTTTATTTTATTTTATTTTTTACTTATTTTATTTATTTAATTTATTTTATTTTATTATTTTGTTGTGGTACTATTTTATTTTATTATTTTGTTGTGGTACCAGAAATGGAACCCAGGGGCATTTTACCTCTGAGCTACAACCTCAGCCCTATTTTATTCTTTTATTTTGAAAGAGGGTCTCACTAAATTGCGGAGGGCCTCCCTAAGTAGTTGAGGCTGGCCGCGAACCTGCAATCCTCCTGTCTCAGCCTTCCAAGTACTGGGATTACAAGCGTGCACCACCACGCCCGGCTGTTTTTGTTTTTAATATACAACTGTTTGTGGAACATGAATGCTTTAAAGGATTTGAGTTCAAGTGATCTGTTGTTACTAGGAGGGCACAACAGAAATCATCCAGTTTCAAGCCTTGGAATTTTTCTGCTATACCATATTCTTCTATCCATCTATCCTCTATCTACCCACCCATCCATCCTCCCAATACAGTAAGCTCCCCTTATCCAAGGGGGCTAAGTTCTGAGATCCCAGTGGATGCCTAAAATTACAGATAGGTATATATGCTGTTTTTCTTATACATAAACTAGCACGATTTTTCCCCTTCTTCAGAATTTCATGGATAGAAAATTCAATCTTACTATAGATCTTAGCAATCTCATATACATTTTTTCCCCTTATTGAGAACTTCCACTTTTCACTAAAGGAAGTACTTTACAGCTTCTCTTTGGCATATCTGAATTGCTAGCATCACTACTCTTGCACTTTGGGACCACTACTGCCTTTGTACGATTATTAAGTAACACTAAGGACTACTTGAACACAAGCACTTTGATACTATGACAGTTGATCTGATAATCGAGACAGCTACTAAGTGACTAGTGGGCTAGATAGCACATACAGTGTGGATATGCTAGACAAAGCGATGACTTGTATCCTGGGCAGGATGCAGATGGGACAGTACAGCACAAGATTCCATCAAGCTATTCACAGTGGTGCTTAATTGAGAACTTCTGAATTGTAGATTTTAGAACTTTTCATTTAATATTTTCAGACCACAGTTGACCACAGATAACTCAAATCATGTAAAGCAAAATTGCAGATATACGCCACAACTGTACTTAACAAATGCTTACCAGGTGCCAAGAAGTGGGCAATAAACAAAAGAACTTCTACCTCTTTCTCCAGGGTGATTTCAAAATAGTCTCACTTAATAGGTTGAAAAGCCCTTCCATGCCAATGCATACATCCCTATATCAGGAATTTTTAATGGCTACCTAGTGTTTCACTGACTGGATGCAACATACTTTAAGCAGTATCTCTTCAATGAGCACTTAAATTATTTCTAAATTTTCAGTATTATTATAAACACTGTGATGAACATCACTGTACACACACATCTATGCCCTTGTCTGTGTATCTTCTTTAGATGAAAATCTTAGTATGGTATTCTAAGGTCAGAGTTTAGTAATATGTATTGATAAACTGCCCTCCACAAATGTCATTTCAATTGATACTCCCACCAACAAAGAGCCCATTCCTATCACTCAGTGTTTTCATCTGTGCCAATTTTCTAGGTGATTAATAATACTGTGTTTATTGGCATTTCTTTGATTATTAGTGAGATATCATATAGTCATTAAGAGTCTGAAATGAGACTATCTAAATGTAAACCCTGGTTCCACCGGTTCAAAGTTACTCAACCTTCTGGTGCCTCAGTTTTCTCAACCATAAAGCAAAGATAATAGTATCTACCATATGGGTTACTGGGAGAAGTAAACCAGCTAATTTAAGACCTGTAAAATGCTTACAACCATGCCTGGCACATCATTAGTGCTATTATTAATATGTCATAATTTGTATATTACTCATACCATTCAAAGTTTATACATTCTTTGTGTATAAACTTCCTTCTTTTGCATTGTTTGCCAATTTGTGTGGAAGTGCTGATCTCTTCTTAATTTATAAGCACTCTTTGGATATTATAGTTCTTTATCCTTGATCTGTCATATAAATATAAATATGTTCCCCAATTTGTCATTTATCTTCCTACTCTGTTTGATTTTTCTCTTTTTCTTATTTTTGCTGTTTCCATAGAGAACTTTTGTTTTATAACATTTATGGCATCTGGGTTTTATATGGATAAGACAGAATTTTCAAAATAATTTTTAAAAAATTTAATGGTAAAGGGAAAGGCAGTTAAAATTGTTTTAGTTTTTTAAGAGAAGAAACTTCCAGAAGACAGGAGAGGTAATTTCTAGGTAAAATCGAACTGGATACATATTCAGGATGGGTATTATTGAACATTTGGGAAACTTGTTACAATCTTTTTTCCCCATAAAGTACTTTTAAAGCAAAACGAAACTGTCTCCCCATCAGTGATTTGGAACAGTACTAAAATTACTTTAGAGCTGCTGCTTCTCTACAAAGAGAAGGGTCTCTCAATCTTAAAAAAAAAATTCTCTATAAACAAGTGAATGTCTGCGTGTTATAAAATCATAGATCTAGGTTTTACTTTTTTTTTTTTTTGCGGTAGCGGGGATTAAACCCAGGGGCATTCTACCTCCGAACTACACCCCCGGCCCTATTTTTTATCCTTTATTTTGAAACCAGGTTTCACGAAGTTGCGGAGGGCCTCACTAAGTAGCTGAGACTGGCCGCGAACCTGGATCCTCCGGTCTCCGCCTCCCAAGTACTGGGATTACAAGTGTGTCCCACCACCCCTGGCTAGGTCTTACTTATTATGAATAGACTTTGTCTTATCAATATCCCAAACACATACAAAGAACCACAGTACGAAGAGGCAGGCTCTTAAATGGGGCATTCAATTTTTACTCAGATTGGCAGGTGCCAAACTAGAAACAAAACATTTCTAATGCAAAATCTGTCCCATTCTCCCCTCAAAGGAATCCGTTTTTCAAAGGGAATTTCATTGTGCCCATCTGCCTAAGCATACCTTGTCACCCTAGCTCTTTTCAGAATAAAGCCATATTTAACGTAACACCTATGGCACCAAGAAGACTACCACTCCCAATCCAATATACTGCCATCATTCATTATCTACAGGATGACTGAACTGCTAATTTTTAGCCCACATTTATAACTAACAAATTTAATTTTCCTAAAATAGAATTAATCATTTTAGTGAAAATTAGATACTCACTTTCTTCATATTAAGTACTAATTTTACAATTCTACTCTATTAAAAATTAGGTGCACTAAGAGCATTCAAGTTTATTTGGTTTAATTCTCCTTTATATACTCATGTGCTCACTCTTCTGTTATTCTGCACATATTTCACATGCATTCTACATAACTGTTGGCTGTTGGCAGTTGGCTAATGTAGTCAGTTTTACATATCCTATTCATAGGTTTGCAAGAAAAGCAAAACAAAATAAAAGAAAATTGCCTCTACTTAAATGAAGTTCCCTATGCAGAAATTCACTCATTATAAATAAACATTGAGTGGGCAACCACTACTACATAGCATGTAACTATACTCCATTAGAGATCAACTTGCGTCTAAGTTAAAAATCTAGCTGAGGGGAAAAATCATGAAATAACTATGAAACAGTGTGTGTGTCTATGTCTGTCTGTCTGCCTCTCTCTTTCGCTTGCTCACTTTTCTCTTATGGGACTGGGGGTTGAACCCAAGGGCATACTATAGCCAAGCTACACCCCCCAGCCCTTTTCATTTTTATTTTTATTTTATTTTGAAACAGTGTCTCACTAAATTGCTGAGGTTGGCCTAGAATCTGGGATCCTCCTGTCTCCGCCTCCAAGTACTGGGATTACAGGCATGTGCACCACACCCTGTTGCCACTTTCTTTACCTTCACCAAGTCACTAGAATTCTCTTGCTTTATACAAATAATCAAATAAACAGAAACAATGCCTATGGAACTCCAAACTTCTCAGAAGGACAATAAAACCCCTCTGGGTGTATTTATCATTATATACTCCATGCTCTGGAAGTTTTATTTTCTTTTTGCAGAGAAAAGGTAGATACTTTATTAATAGGGAAAAAGTAATTTAAATAACAGTAATTTGGAGGCCAATAAAAAAGGTACAACTTTTGTCGAGGGCTAAAAGAAAAAATCCTATTACTCCATGATCTTATGTCCTACAAAATTATCTTCAGGCATGAATGGAAAAACATGACATTCTTAAAACACAATTTGTCACCACCAGACCTATTCATAAAAAAAATAACTATGGAAGTTCTCTAAACAGAAAGTAAATTTTTAAAAATTGGAATAAAATAAAGAAAAAAGCAAATGAAAATTTGGGTAAATACAATAGACTTTCCTCCTCTGGTTCTTTTAAAAGATCAATTGCCAAAGGTCAATTGACAAAGGTCTAGCATGACTGATAAAAAGAAAAAGAGAGAAGACACAAATTACCAGTATCAGGAAAGAAACAAGAAGATGCCACTTAATACCCAGAATATAAATTTCACATGTGAAATGGACCAATTCCTCAAAAACATATAAAAGATAAACCCACACAATCAATCAGTAATTTAAATATCCTCATAAATATCAAAGAAATTGAATCTGTAAGGTGGTAGGTTATAAGTTTCTAGGAATGTATCTTTTTTTCCTAGGTTATCCAATTTTTGAAACTTGTGTGAGGGAAATGTTCCAAATCTTGACTGTGCCAGTGTCAACTACTAGGTAGAGATATTGTGGTATAGTTTTGCAGTAGGTTATCATTGAGAAAAATTCACAAAAGGGTGCATGGACTCCATTTTTTTTCTTATGACTGCATGTGAATTTACAATTATCTCAAAATTTTGCTAACAGAAAATGACTGCCTTTCCCTTTCCCTACACCCCCTCATCTGTACTACTTGCTCAAGACCTAGTTCAAGTGTCATCTCTTCCAGGAAACCTGCGTTGGTTCATCAAGCAGTAGAATTTTAATTCTCTTAATGTAATTTCATCTCCAAATAACTATGTCCTACATTCTTGTATCTTGATAACACAGATCTATACAATGCTCTGCAATTAAATTGCTTACACAATTTAATTTAATAATAATAATAATTTAATAATCTCAATAGTTATTCTAAGTAATCATATTAAACATCATACAAAATGATGGGTATTAGATCTAACATTCAAGAATTGAAACAACTTAGTTGTGTCTTCTTAAACTGAAGACATACATATAGTTTCTGGAACCTAGAAAAAGCTTTTGAGAATATATGAGACTAGCATTACAAAAAGTTTCCTAAAAGAAGATTGAGCTTGTAATTGAAAAGTTTTCCTGTTCCTTAAAACAATAGTTATAACCACTCCTGAAAAGTTTATGACAAAAATATGAAGAGGGTCATGTTGCTCAGGAGTATTCCAGAAGTCTGTATTCTAGGTGAACATGGTCATGTTTGCAGATCTTAGACTCATGGACTTAAAAAAAAAAAAAAAAGCCCATTCCTTACTGAAACATGACAGGACATGCTATCTTCAATGATTTGTTTCCCAGCTATCTTTGGCAGAAAGTGTACTACTTTAAGTGTTAGTAATGGGGTTATGTAATGGGACTTTTAAGGAAAAGTATAGTAGTCTACAAATCAGTTTATACAAGAAGTCATTTATCACCATTTCTACTCCAGTAAAGTAAAAGTTAAGTCAATGGAATGTCAGGCAACCGAGGTTCTAGTTCCAACTTGTGAATACTTTGTTAGTTGATCTTGGATAAGTTGCTTAATTTCTGTAGGGCTCAAGTTCATCATTCATAAAATGAGGAGTTCAGACTAGATGATCCCAATGGTATGTTACAATTAAAAAAAATACAAAGGAAGAAATACATCTTAAATTTCTTTTATTAACAGAGGGAATTAAATGATCAGCATAAACATTTTCCCACTTATTTACAAAGCTGATAAAATATTCTAAAGCTGGCCCTAAAATGCTTCAAAATAGGATTTTTCAGGACAATAAATCTAGCATGTTAAGTTTAACTATCAATTTCTCTTCACTTTACTGATAAATCTTTCCTCCTTAGGTCTCAAAAGTTGCCATAAAATCTCATGTTTCTTTGTAATTCATGATATAATTCATCCCAGTCTGGTGTTTCATCAATTTAACAGTTCTAATTGCCTTATTATCTGCTCTGGTGCAGTAGTAAAGCCTCTGAACATTTCATTTACCTTACCAACAAGAAAACCCCATATATCTCAGCCTTAAGGATATTACCTCTACCTCTTGGATGAGCAGAGGCATGAACACTTAAGCTCTCTGGAAAGCCAATATAATCTATCACTATTTAACTGTTTGTCAATGTTTATGCCTGTCTCAACTCACATTTAATGGGGCTTTTTATTGTTATTTTCCACTATAAAATTTTGAAGACACCTAAATGTCACTAATTCCAAGTTTAACATATATATTTCAATGTTACTTACTTGGGAGCCACAATGATATGGTGGAAATGTATGGGCTTTGGAGTTAGAATCTGACTAACTTGTATAGGTTTCAAATCCTAGTCCTGATTTTTGCTATCTATATGGCTTTAAAAGTTACAACAGGCATTCAGAGACTTTTAGCAACACACTACCTCTACCTATTAGCTCTAACTTGGCTGGATTCTGACTATAGACTGGCAAGTTTGAAAACAGATTCAAGTCACCAGCTACTTCTATAGGACTGTTTCTCAAATGCTGGTTGTAACCAATTAGTCAGGGTTGTAATCCATGAAACCACCCCTGGTTGCAATGACCATTGTTTTTTAGGAAGAGAATAGAATGGAATTTGAAATATCAGAGTACACCATGAGTAGTTAAAAATAGGGATATTTCATTAAATTTTGTTTCAATTTTATACATGTGTATGTATTAGTATTCTGTGTCATGATACAAAATAAAATATGCTTCTTACTCTGGTTTGGATCAAGAAAGTTTGAAATACATTGCTGCATAGAGGCCAGTCAACTTCGGCTGGATCACACCTCATCAGATAAATGTACTACTGAGCCTTTAAAATTCAGTATTTCAAAGTCAAAAGGCCCTCTAAGCACTGTTCCTCCACATAAATGGTTAAATATAAGCCCAAGGTTACTTGAATTAATAAGAACAAGAAGCAGAAATGATACTTTAATTCTCTTCTTAACTATTCATCAAGTCCTCATCTCTCATTTTTCTTCTTTTGAACCATAGTAGCAAAAGCTCCCTGGTGGCCTTAAACAAAGACACTTAAGAATTTCACAACTAGAAATCTAGTTATCTAAACAATATGACATTAAAATCTAAAAATTATTCTATAACCACAACTCTTTCATTAAAATACACTGATCATTTGAGAATATTTACATCATTTTCTAAAACAGACTCAAATTAAATGGGGGTTGGGAAAGAGATATTAGGGAAAGCTTTCCCAAGAAAGTGATGTCAGAGTCAGGATTTGATGGATGAGTAGGAATTAGCAAGGCAAAGATAGGGAAAGGGTATGTGGCAGGAGTAGCAAGCAGGGAGGCAGCATTCTGGATACTAAAACGTGCACAAAAGTCTAAAATAAGAGAGAACATGAAAACCCAGTTTGAAATTAAGTAAGGTTGGTTCATTCAGTGTGGAGGAGAAAATCGGCAGGAGATAAACAAGAGGTAGTGGTAGCCTAAACAGAACAGTACCTGAAGGAATGGAAAGATGTAAGTAAATATGAAAAGTATTTTAACCCTGAATTAAGTATATAGAAAGACAAGGGAGGGAGAAGCCAAAGGTAACTGGGCAGATGGTGATATGGTAGTGCCACTGCCTGAGAAGGAACCCAGGAGTGTGGGAGAGGGAAAATATAAACCTAGTACCTTTTTTTTTTATAATGCAACATTAAAGTGGGAATGTCCAGAGGTAGACAGTCCTGAAATTCAAGAGAGCAGCCTGAGCTAGAGATATAAATATGGGAATCATGAGCACATTGGTAAAAACTGAGTCACAGGAGGGGCTGAGACTATTCACTGGAATATTTGTGGTGTAAAAAGGGAAAAGAGCCCAGATAGAACCCCAGGGTCATTTAAGTGAGGGTAAGCTACACTACAGCAAGAAATAATTCCATCTCATTCACCATTTTATCTATTATTCAGGCAGTACCTCTCATATATAGATGACTCAATATATTTTTGTTACATAAATAACAAAAGAAGAAACTAAAAATAAGACTGAGGAGGGGCAAAAAGGTATAAGAGAAAGCAGAGAACTGAAGTACAACTATAGACAAAGGAAAAAAATTGGGTAGGGGGGAGGAGGGGGAGGGAGCAGCTGAAGCAGGTTGAGGGGTAATTGGGTAACTGGAGGCAGAGGGTAGAGCCTGTGAATAGCAATTCTTTGGTTTGGACAAGTTTGGCTCCTAGAGAGGGATGGGATATAAATTTTTGCTGTTGTTTCTATAAAATGAAAGTGACTTTATCAAGTTTGAAGAATGTTGAGAAGAAACTGGCTACAGACACAGAAGAGAGAAGAAAAAACACACGGAACAAGGGATAAAATTCAGGTCACAGAACGTTGGCTTTCAGTAAGAGGTTTCAATAGCACTTTGCTTCCACAAGGTGGGAATGAGGAAAGTAGGGTGTCCTGCAGGTAAGTCTGTAAGTGTGATCGTGCATGGGATGCATCGGATGAGCACTTGATCTTTCCATTAGCCAGGAAGACTTCAGGAAAGTAATGATTAAGAAGAACTGAGGACTGGTATTATTCAGAGCACAAAGTTAGGGAGTGTTCTAGTCGGAGGAAACTGCATATTTAGTAAAGACCTAAGGGGAAAATTTTATACTCTGAAGTTGATGTATTTACCAAGTCTAATGTTAAAGACTAGGAAAATCGGCATGAGCTGGGATTTGGCCTTTGGCTAAGTTTCACCTACCCCTCAACCTGCAGATTTAGTTCAGGGAATACTTTATACCCAGAGAGGTTACTCTAAATATCCCAGAGTATTCTAACATCTGATAATATTCTAACTGAGTATAGAAACTGTGAACACTGATTCATTAGTCAGTCATTTACCAGACTTCTGCCTTCAGTTGTATATCTCCCCTCCACAGGTCTCTCACTCATCTCTCCCCTTATTCTCCCTACTTTTACTGGCCATAAAATAAAAGTATAGAAAATTTAAGGTACTTATTTTACTTAACACACACTGTTTCATATTTCTAATATCTCTAATTAAAAACTAGGTAAGTTTTACATTTTATATTATAAAGAAAAGAAAAATGAAGTTATTTTTTGTAGGAGGTCCTCAATGACTTTTTTTTTCCTATACACCAATGGTCTCTAAGAAAATACAAAAGACATTTGGGGACTTACTGGAGGACTTAACTCTCCATAAATACTGAAAAATGTTCATGTAACATCTTAATTTTGCTGAAATACTATTCTGAAGGCTATGAGCTGAAAAGACGATGTTCAAGAACAAGTTACCAATATGGTGGATGAGTCTGACAACTATCCCATATCTGATCTCAATGCAGCTTTTCTGTTCTTCAATTGTCCTTGTGTTTGGTATTACTTCAATAAGCGGAATAAAATGCAAACAAAATATCATTTTGTTTTGTTGAGGAAAAGACTTAGAAAAGAAAGTCAATTGTTAGTGGTAGAGATAAACAGTAAGTAAAGGGATCTAAGAAAATTAGTGCATTTTCAAGTTTAGGGATTTAAAAAGGTATCAGAACACATCCTCAACAAAACATGAATTTTCTGTTGTATTATCCTCACTCCTATGCCATCTTCTATCAATATGGCAAGAAATAGCTAGAAAATTCTAACTGAACTGAAATCTGGAATCAGAGATTCTTAAGGATTTGATAATCAACTTTAGAATTAAGGTATCTTATCACTTAAAATAGACTTAGACACTTAGACTTAAAATACTAGCTAGGAGAAATAAATTCCAATGTTATAAGGTACTGCCTACCTTACTAGAGGTAGAATATACTGGTTAGAGGTACGGACAAAGAGACCTAAACTCTAAATTGTAGAACCTATTTTGCCACTCAATAGTGGTGTGCCCTTTTGAAAATCACTTAATCTCTGTATTAACCAGATCCTTGGAGAAGCAGACATTAAGACGGAATTAAACTAGCAAAGATTTCATCAGGGCAAATGCCCAGGAAAAGTAGAAAACAGGGAGGGAGCTGGAGTCACCAGATCATGACCCAGACCATGATGGGACCATGACCCAATCTTACCCAGAGTGAAGACAGGAGTGAGGAAAGGTTAGGAAGAAGCTTCCTAGGCTGCCATGCAATTTAAGGAAGGTTCAGCAAGGCCAGTGGGGAGTTCTCAGGTCAAAATCAACTGCCAGGAGAATCCCATGTCTCATAGGAAAAGGCCTATGTTAGTGTCCCTGCTGAACTCAGTCTCTGGCTGGTAGCAGTTTATGAGAAGCCGGGCTTTGGGTCAAATATAGTAATGAATTCACAATCCAGTAGCTTGGACCCTTAGTTAACTACATTCCTTGTCTATGGAGATCTAAATAATTATAATATCACTTATAATATTAAAGATATCTTCACTGTGAGAAGCTATTTCATTTTTCTCTAAATATACTTCCAACCCCACACTCAGGTGAACAAGAACAGTGACACATACTAGATTCCAATCTGCAGAGTAGTTCAGAGGCCATCTCAGTGGTGTGAGAGACAGGAAAAAAGAAAAAGAAATAGAAAAAAGACTAGAAAGCATATGCAACCAGAAGAACTAGGTTTTTTTCCTCCTTCCTCCAAAATCTAACATACAAAATAGACTGGAAAGAAAAAAAGGGAAATAGAGAATTATTAATTCTAGAGCAGTAGTTCTCAACAGGGGCAATTTTGTCAATGTCTGGAGATAATCTTGGTTGTCACAAGTGTAAGTGGTGAGGGTGCTACTGGCATCTAGCAGGTACACACCACTAAATACCACAATACCAAAGGCAGCTTTCCCTATCCCCAACAAGAATTAGTCAAACCAAAATATCAAAGTATTCTGATATTTAGGGCAGGGTTAAAAAACCCTGCCCTAGAGGCAGTTTGTCTTAACCAGCTCTCAGCTCAAAAAGCATTCTGTTCCTAATTATAGGGCTTTTGTCTTTTTCGAACACCACGAGCCCTAGAAAACACAATGTGTTATTCATTTTCTACATCCAATGACCTCACACAGTCAATTTCATCCCTTTTATAAATTTGTCAAAGTACTAAAGCTATAGTCAGGACACTGAATGTCACTCAACAGATGTGCTCACCCTGGCTCTACCACTTCCTAGCTGTGTCTTTGGGCAAATTAAACTCAACTTCTTCATCTGTAAAATGGTAATCCCTGCAACTACTTTACATAAGTATTGTGAGAGTTAAATGACACATACAAGAAATTGGATAACGCATGGCACACAGTGTAGCGCAGGGGTAGAACATTTCTGACTTCAATCCCCAGTACCAAAAAAAAAAAAAAATAAAGAAGAATATTTAAGATAAAATATATCATGTGTTATGTGTTAGTGCTCTTCCAAATAAGAACTTGTCATGAAGGTGTGTGTGTGTCACTTTGGGCAAAAACTGAATAACGAAGTTCTGGTGAACAGTAGTCAATATTTAGCACAGTGCCTTACACATAGTAGATGGTCAATAAATAGCTGTTGAAATAAATCCAGTAAAGGAATCCTTAGCTTAGGAAAATTCATCACAGTCCAGAGTGGCAGTAATATGAGTAGCTGACAGGAAGTACTAGTTCTCATCTCACATCTTTTCCTACTAAAATTGTTCAACTCTGTTTATTGGAAAATGCTTTTCCCTTGGGAAGAAAGACAGGGATTTCTCAAGGGCCATACCAAGCACTTAAACTGTAAGAAAGATGAGCTTCTGTATGCTGACTGCTGGAGAAAGATTAACTTTGATGTTTTCAAGTTTACTGGCCACCTCTGTATCAAAGGCAGTAAAACTTCACATGAGGAGTGAACCATTTTCATCCATTTGGTTCCCAACAGGGCATTTCAGTCTTTAGAGACATCTCAAACTTGCCACTCAAGAAATGTCTCACTGTTCCAATTACTTCAGATTTACAAAACCCTAACCAAGCAGGACATTAAATTGGAGAATTTGTTTTAACTTTATAGAAAGCATCTATTCTGAAATAAGGAAAGACTGGTACAATACTACGTACTTGATCTTAATTTAAAAAAAAAAAACTAATCCTAGCAAAAAGCAATGCTCCAGTATTACCTTTAATGTTAATCACTACCTTAATATACTGAATTCCTATGTCTAAACCTGCTTGTTAGTTGTTAGCTTGTTAATCATAACAGAAACTGTACAGGGCAGTCTATCACATAACAAAACATTCTGTTCATTTTCTTCTTAGTTTGAATAGACATGAGAAACAATACACGAGCACTTTGTGTATGTATCATTCTGCTGTACTACTAAAAATGTACCATTTAGACACAGATTAGGTACTATGCTTATTTTTAAAGAATTATAAAAGCACCAAATTTTTGGTAAAGTTTTAATTTACCCAAATCATATACCTCACAACACTATTTAATCCAAACAACATATTCTTCAACATTTACTTATATCATAGTTTCTTCAATATAAAAGTGTTTTAAAAACCAAGTGAAGTCTCTATTAGCATTATATTTGGAAACACTATGAAAACAAAATATCCAACATAAAACATCTCTAAAGAAATGCTATAAAAGTAACACACCTAAACAAAAATTTAAGATAATATTCTAACTCATAGGGTATTGGTATTAAAAGCTTGCTTACATTATTTTGAAGGAAATTATACTTTATAACTCTCTTTATACACACACACAGACACACACACACACACACACACACACACACATATACATAGGTGAAATCTTGAAGTATCTGACTTATTTCTGAGAGATAATCCATACTTAAAATTCTATAGATAAAAGCACTAAAAACAACTGAAAAAATTCTGGACTTACTATATAATTAAAAAAAATCAAACTCAGAAACCACCACTTTCATTACATACAACATTCTCTTTGTCAGTGAAAAATATATTTGCTTTTATTCCTCCCATATAGCTCTACAAAAATAGTCATAATAGTCACAATGTAATATAAAATTATTTCTAATTATATTAAGAAATCTTAAAGACTATATGGAGTCTAAACTTTTGTAGCAGTTGACATTCCTCAAAAGTATTCTGAAAAATGTACTGAACTATAAGAATTAGATATAGCAAGTGGCTATAACAGTTCACTAATGTATCAAAAGCTTAGAAAAGGAATATAAAAGTGTTAGTCTTTCTTTAAAAGGCTAATGTCTATTAACAGCTTAAAACAGGGCACAGTGGGGGGTTAATGTATTGTTGTCTGAATCACTTTCATCAGTTTAAGTACCTATTAGTCCTTATTAGCAATGTGCTAGCAAGGTGCTATTGGTCTTTTAAAGTTTTTTTCTGTTTCTTCTTATTCTATTTGGCCAAATAGTTTAGCATTAGTGTCTGAAACACAAAGTTTAGATCTGTATATTCATTAGATTTTGGATTTTTGAATTTCAAATTCCTACTTGTAAATGTTTTTTCCTATTAGAACTATATTCAGAAGGAAGCAAATTGTTTGACAAATCTGTATGCCTTACCTGTTTTAATCTAAACATTTTTGGGTTTTGTTTTTGTTTGTGTTTTGAACTATACACCCTTTGAACTATACACCTTTTGAGCCAGTAGTTGCACTTGCAGGAATTTATTCTACAGATATACCTGCACATGTGTAAAACTATACACATATAAAGACATTCACTGCAGCATTTTCCAAAACGGCAAAATATTGGAAATGATATAAAGAGATCCATCAATATAAGGCTGCTTTAAAAAAAATGTGGTATGTCCATATAGAATACTTAGAAGCCATTCAAAGGAATGAGGCTACTCTACATGTTCTAAATGCTAAATGCTAAAAATTGCAATATGCAAAACAGTGTCTACACAGTAACTATCATTTGTTCTTAAAGACACAAATGTGAATACTTGTGCATGCACAGAATATATCTGGGAAGATACACACACCAAAAAAAAAAAAAAGTGATGATGCTGGCTTCAGGAGGGGAAAACTGGGTGGCTGGTGGACATGAGTGGAAGACTCCTGTTTCCCTGCATATCTTTTATACCTTTGGAATTTTGTGCCATACATATATATTACCTATTCAAAAAATTGTTCATAAAAAGACACTGCTTATGTCCTCAAGGAACTTAAAATGTCAGAGAGAGCAAACTCATTTTATAGTATCTACCAAGACCTGTTTTGTGCCAGACCTCTGGAGATATGTCTCTGACTTCATGGCACTGATATCTAATGGAGACTAATGTACAAGTAATATGGTGGCTCAAAGAATCTAGTCCAAGTAAAGCAATAATCGGAAAACAGAACTCTGACATTCTCAATTTTTATATCACTAACCAAAAGTAAATGAAAACAGTCTAAGTTCCCCTAAAATAATTAGCAGTTGCAAAAGGTGCAGTGATAGAGGTTAAGTAGAAGCTTTTAGAAGCAAGATCAGTAAGAGGCACATTAATGGATGAAAATATCAAATAAAAGCAAGAGACAGCTGGGCATGATGGCACAGGCCTGTAATCTCGGTCACTCGGAGGCTAAGGCAAGAGGATCCTAAACCTGAGGCCAGCCTGGACAACTCATAGAGACCCTGTCTCAAAATCAAATTAAAAAGGTTAGGGATGTAGTTCAGTGGTAAAATGCCCCTGGGTTCAATCCCCAGCTCAAAAAGGGGTGGGGATAAAAAAATAAAGTAAACATGATACCAAGTTACCATACAATATAATTCAAGTATTCTCCTATTAAGGACTCAGTTATACAAAGATCTTTACTATAATTAGGTTTTCAGGGATCTCAGAAGGCTTTTTTCCATAGGAAAAATGTTGAGGTTATTTAAGCCTATTTAATGTATTTCAATGTAACTGATGAAACACCATTCTCAGAATAGTACGTATACCTTATATAACTGTTTCTAACAAGGAAAAAAAGGCTGCATTCCAACTTGGATGCCAAGAATGCCTCCTAAGTGATTTGCTGTCCCTGCCATTGAAGTGGTGACTCTTCTAACTCCTAGAAGCTAAGGCCAGGGACTGGAACAAGAGGCAAGGATAGAATCTGTGAGAATAAAAGGTTGGTATTCCAAAGCAAGATAGGTTTATCTGTTCTTTCCTTTCTCATTTCCCCTAATCAGAGAACAGCACTAAACAGGATAAAAATAATTGGGAGGTTAGAGGTAGGCCTGATGAAAGACAGCATTTGTTTTTCTTTCCTCCTTCTGATACACAGCATCAGACCTCAACAGGTCACTGAGTGGGAAACTGTTCCGGTCAGCATTCTTACAGCTATAATCTAAAAGACTGACCATGTAACTCAGAGGAAAGAAGATTTATTTTCTTGTGGTTTTGGGTTCAGTCCATGTGAGGCTGAGGACCGTGAATATCAGGGCATGGCAGCAGGAAGCAGAGAGGGAGAGCACATGGGCTGTGCTCACATCATGGAGGCCAGAAGTAAGAGAGAAAGCAGGGGGAGGAGGAACCAAACATAATCCCCAAGGCCACACCCCCAGGGACCCACCTCTAGCCACACCCTACCGGGTACCCAGGTAAATCCATTACAATGGATTTATGCACTGCTGGGATTACAACCCTCCAGTCTTGATAATATCAACTCCAAACACCAGTTTATGAGCTGTTCAAGGGGCCATTCTATATCTAACCGTAACAGAAACTGAAGGGCCAAAGCTATACCTAAGGCAACAGAATTTATTTAAAAGAGAGACAGGAGGACAGGAAGTAAATCCCTAGCAGTTCAGTAAAGGAAATTACTCTTTATATCATACATAGGTCTCTATAAATTAGGGACTACAGTAATTATATCAATTAGTACTCTACTGCAAGTAACAGTTTCAATACAAAGAATTTAAACACTTTTGTTGTTGTTGTTTGGCTTGTACAACTAAAATCCAAGGAAGACCTGGCTTCAAAGTTGGCTGATCCAGCAGTTCAACAATATCATCAAGAAGTCTCTTTTATTTCTTCACTGTGCCATCTATAATAATAATAAAAAAAATACCTCCCAAGGCCAAATGCCCGATAGTGCTAAAAGAAATCTGCCACCCACAATGAGTAGCATGGAGAAAGTACTTTTGTCCCAGAATTCTGAGCAAAGGTTTGGATATTTACCCTGTTTAGGTCAGCCTAAATCACATAACCACCCAGAGTCAATTTCTATGATCAGAGAAGTGGAGTGTGGCTTTGTAAGTCAGAGGTCTGCTGCTCCTAAAGCTGGAATGAGGCAGTTTCCTTCAAAGAACATGGGCTGCATGTACATGGGAAAAGACAGTAGATACTAGAATGATAATACAGATAGCTATCAAGAAAATAAAAAATAAGTGCTGAAAAGGCAGCCATCGAGTTCACTAGAAAAGATACACGATGAAGATATAGAGTCATCACAAAATACTATAAACAACATTGCCCATTTAAAAGATGGGAAAAGGCATGGTAGTATATGCCTGAAGTTCCAGCTAGTCAGGAGGCTGAGGCAGGAGGATCACTTGAACCCAGAATTCAAGAGCAGCCTGGCAACATAGATCCTGGAGAGAGAGGGAAGGGCGGGGGGCGTGCGTGCATAGAAAATTACTAAAAAATATATTCTTTTTACAAACAAATAAAAGCCAAAGTTGGCTCTTTATATCATTTCTATTTAATCTACTACTAGATATGCCAGGAGAGTTTAGGAAGAATAATATAAACATATAGAACATAAAAATATAAAATTTTTTCCATTATTGGGGATTGAACCCAAGAAGTGCTTTACCACTGAGCTAAACCCCAGCCCTTTTTGGTTTTTACTTTGAGACAGGGTCTCACTAAGTTGTCCAGGCAAGTCTCCAACTTGCGATCCTCCTGCCTTAGTCTCAGGTGTTACTGGAATTACAGACATGTCACCCTGCCCAGCTAAAAAATATCAATTTTGAGACCTATATATTTCCTAATTCTAATGGAATAGCTAAAAGAAGATATAAATAAATGGAAATAAACACCTTGCTCTTGATTGTGGTGATGCTAGAGACAAGTAGAGAAGATTAAAGGTATATATGTCTGCCAGATTTTTAAACCTACAGCAATTGACAATTAAAAAACCAAATGGTACTGGGTTAAAAAAAATTAAACATTTATCAATACTGAATTTAATCTTTCTCTGGAAATGCTATGCCAAATAAGAAATCATAAATCAGAATTAACATAACAATATGGAAAATAATCATTTAAAAAGTAATATTGTTGGCCTTCTTTAGACTCATATCCTGACCAACTCAGTACTGAAAGAGTTTTCAAAAGACCTCCACCAATAGGCCCTGCTCACCCCTCTGATACCCTGCATTGAATGCACAGTCCAGGAAATGGGTAAGATTTTCCTTTCCAAGGATCCCCTCTCCACCGTGTGAAGACCCTGGGTTGTCTAAGGTATACATATCATTCTACACAAAAAAGATGGAGATGACTAAGTATGCGACTGTAGGGCTCACAACCCCTTTTTCTTTTGCTTTTTATCTGTCGGGATGCTTGTTTAAAATGACAATCAAAATAATTAAATATTTTCTAAAATGAAAACTAAAGTTAAGAAATGTATCAAATATTAGAGAAGATGTGGATCAATGAAAGAAACTTTCATACATGAAGTTAGGAAAGTAAAATGTTATGAACTGAATGTTTGTGTCTCCCCCCACCCCCAATTCACACACTGAAGTCCTAACCCTAATGTAATGGTATTAAGACATGGAGCCTTTGATAGATTATGAAGTCATGAGGACAGAGCCCTTATGAATAAGATTAGTGCTCTTATAAAAGAGACCCCAGACAACTCTCTAGACCTCTTTATACCATATGAGGTTAAAATGAGAAGACATCAACCTACCATCGGAAGAGAGCTCTCACCAGAACCTAATCATGTGGGCACCCTGATCTCAGACTTCCAGCCTTCAGAATAGTGAGAAATAAATTTGTGTTGTTTTAACCCACTCTACCTGTGGTACTTTGTTAGAGCAACCCAAACTAACTCACTATTATCTTATAATAAGAAGTGGGTATTATGGTTTGGATCTTAATGTCCTCCAAAAGCTCATGTGCTAAAGGCTTGGTCCCCAGCAGATGGAAATATTGAGCAGGTGGAACCTTTAGGAGAGGAGGCCTAGTTGGCGAAAGTAGGTCACTGGGGGCATCCCACTGAAGGGTATATTGAAACCCCTACCCTTTTCTCCCTGTCTCTCTCTGTGCTTCCCAGCCACCATGAGGTAAGCAACTTTGCTCTGCCATGTGCTCCTCACCATAAGGTTCTGACTCACCACAGGCCCAGAATAAATGGAGCCAAGTGACCATGGGCTGAAACCTCTCTCTGAAACCATGAGCCAAAAATAACTCAGGCATTTTGTTATAGTGGAGGAGACCTAACTAACAGTGGAACATTTAATAGTTTATAACCCAACATTTTGGTATATACTCAAACAAAACAAAACCTCTTGTACATCATTACCAGAGATATGAACAAAAACAAACATAGAAACATAATAACAAAAACAACCCATATACCCATCAATGGAAGGGCACAGAAACCAAAAAGCAAGGTAATAATAAACACAAAATTAAAAATAGTAGTTACCTCTAGTGGGAGGAGTAGTACAAAATTAGATAACTTATTTTGACTATTTTATTTCTTACGCTAGGTTATGGGTTCATGATATTAATATATTATTAAAAACTCAGTGGGCTGGGAATGTAACTCAGTGGTAGAGCATTTACCCAGCATGCACAAGGACCTGGGTTCAATTTGAAGTGCACACACATACAAAAAAAAAATACATACTACAATAAACAACAAAAGATGGTTGTGGTTGGACAAAAAAGGAGTGTGTGACAAAAAACAAAGATTAGAATTAATTCAATTCTGTACAACTACTATCCAAAGAAAGAAAATATTGTTTGGGTAGCCAATTTGGATTCATTCCTTATAGCATATCTTAAACCCCTTATCATTATTTTTAACTCTTTGTTCACCTATTTTAAAAAGTTTGTAGTAATATTCATCCCAATTATAGAAAAATTGATTTATGGAAAAGTTCAGTATAATTTGGTAAAGCAAGTATAGATTGGGGGAAATTTTTTTCATTAGAGTACATTAAAAATTAATTTTAGTACTTGAAGAAGTAAGTCCCAACTAACAGGAAAATTTATATGTAAACCATTTAATTACCAATAATAAAATAAAGTATTAGAGTGATTTCCTATCTTCTAATAGAATTAACCAAAAACAATTCAAACTCTCTGCCTTTTTTTCCCTTATTACCCTAGTCATTGATAGTTATTCCGATTTAAATTCTCCGTTCAAAACAAGAAAACATGTTGCTTGATGTTACATGGATCTTGACTCTACACTCAATCATGAGTGGCCTTGGCTTTCTCCCTCTCCAGCTAGAAGAGATATCTTTGTCAGTTGTGTAGCTCCTAAGAGTCACTGCTTGCCAAGTGTTGGCAGAATGTGAAGAACTGACCACCTGCAATCCACTTTGACACTACCTCTGACCACCACTTTGGGGAACTGAATATATTACTGAAATTACAAAAAAGAGCTAGCTAAAATTCAAGGTAGGAAGTTGGCCATTCTGGCTGATCTTAACTCAAAACAAAGGGGTATGGTACAAGAGAAGAGGAAAAAAGAAAAGATAAGCTAGCAAAGCTTACAGGAATAAATTACAAAGCTATGTCCTTTTCCCAGATACTGTCCACCATACTTCTACCCATCATTACTTTAAATACAGGAAGTATATATACAGCTAAGGCTAAGGGGGGAAAACTTGATGTCTACCCAGGTAGATGTGTCATTTGCATTTTTCACTTTTTATGTACGAGATATATATTTTTATGTATGATATATATACATATTTGCATTTTTCACTTTTTGTGTATGAGAGATATATTGAACTAACATTAGAGATTTTACTTACCTTTTGTTATTTTAAATTCCTACTACACAGTATTTGTGAGTGTGTGTGTGTGTGTGTGTGTATGTGTGTGTAAACCATACACAGTTGTATACCAAAAGTGTAGCTATAAACAAACTTGGGAAGATGCCACAGTTTGGGAATAGTGCTTGCTTTATTAACAAAAAAGAAATCAATACAATTTCCCCACAGGTTCATGATGTAAAATTCTATAATCAAGGCTTGTAGATTTGTAATTATGGTATGTCAGCTACATTTAAACAAGAGTGTTAAAAGATTGTTAAAGTTAAACTAACACAATTGCAGTGTGAATTGTCCTAGTCTCACTCTAATCTACCGGTGTCACTTTCATTTAATCAGAGGAAAACTATAGGCCAATGTCAGTGCTGTTTCCAATGTCCTAACATTCTCTATTACATTGGATTTTAAGCTATTATCAACCTAAAATGGTTATAAAAAGATATATTTAAGAAAATATTTTTAATCAATTAATTCATCCACCTGTGGGCTCGTTTAGCAGGCTTTATTGAAAGTGAGTTGTCTTTAAAGTTATTAAGTAATCTTTTATGTTAATGGATGAAAGTTTTTTTTCTTGCAGAAAAATTTCTTGAATTTACTACAAATCTATTAACAAACTAACAAACTTATTTTATAAACACAAATCCTACTTGGAAACATATGATGTACATAAGTCATGTAGCTATAAAATACCACATCAACATTTAGGAAACATTAATTTTATATTTTTTCTACTTTAGTAAAAATTATTTTCTAAGTCATGATGTTAATAAAGAAAAACAGCTACTCTGGTGAGAATTCATATTTACATCATGCATTTAAGTTTTAATTTAAGTAAGGCCCAATGTACAACTCACAGCTGTGCTTCCAACAAATAGTTACCAAATCAATCATAGCACACACAGAAAGGAGCTATGTTAGTTAGCTACAAAAGAGATGACCAATCATCTTGGTTTGCCTGGGACTTTCCCAATTGTAGCACTCAATGTCCAGGGAAACCCCTCAGTCCTGAGCAAATTGGGACAAGTGATGCCACCTTGGGGGGGGGGGATAAAAGGAGAGGATTCACAGTTCTGTGCTAGGGAAGAAAACTGGAGTATTAGATGGGAACTGCCTGCTAGGACTGCCAAACTAGCTGTAACTGTCACAGATAAGAGTAGGTCTAGTAATCTGCAGGAAACATAGGCCCAAATTTTTAAAAAGAGCCAGCCAGACCCAAAACTACCAACTAATATCCGCCACAGGCTGAGTATCTCTTATCTAAAATGCTAGAGACCAAAAGTGTTTTCAGATTTTAAACTTTTTCAGATTTTGGAATATTTGAATAGATTTTACCAGCTGAGTATCCCTAATCCACGAATCCAAATCCAAAAAAAGTTTTGGATTTCAAAGCATTTCAAATTTCTGGTTTTCCAATTAGGAAAAATCAATAGTCCTCAAAAATAATCCTGTTGCTAGGAGGAGGAGGAGACATATGGAGCCCTCCAGGCCAGAGGCTCAGTCAGCACCAGGTTTGCCTCCTTGCTTCCAATTCTCATCTCGTAAGTCATTCCTAATAAATGGACTCTTTCCTTGTTCCTATGATCTAACCTCTCTCTTGAAACTCATTTCCAGAAATCAGATTCTTTGCCTTGTTACTATACAAGGTAACAAAGTTTCTCTATGACTAGGGCACTGTGAGGCTTCTACCTATTTTCTTATTTTCTGCTTAAACACTTGTCCTTGAAACTTCCTTCTATTTTCCTAATATAGGATATCATCAACTAGACTTCCTTTATTATTCTGCCAATATGCTGAATTGGCCATCTTTTACTCACTGTTCTATCTCCTTGATGCCAAACACTACCATCTATTTACTATTTATTGCCTGTTTCCATACTCCCCTAACATTCAAACTGCCTATCCAGATTTCATCCTAAAATCACACTGATAATTTTCTTTCTTTTTTGTTTGTTTCTGTTATTGTTTGCTTCTTTTTTTGTTTTTTGGGCTAGGGATTGAACACAGAGGCATTCTACCTCTAAGCTACACCCCCAGCCCTATTTTTTTCTTTTTTTAATTTTGAGACACGGTCTCACTAAGTTGCTGAGACTAGCCTCAAACCCACAATCCTATCTCAGCCTCCCAAGTACTAGGATTACAGGCATGTGCCACAACACACGGTCACACTGGAAATGTTTAAAGCGCTTCTTCCAAATATAAATTGTGACTTCTGAAGAGAAAGGAGGTTATAGGAAATGAACATTTGGTTAGAAAAAGGGTATTGAGAACAGAAGCTAGTTTTTAGTCCACTGTTTTAAAAAATGATTGAGCAGAATAATCCCTTTCACAAAACCAAGAACACATCTAAATCATGAAACTAATCAAGAAGTCTTTGAAACTATCTGGAGAAAGGAAAGGAAGAAGGCATACCTTTAAAACCTTTTTTTATGCCAGGCATGGTGGCGCACGCTTGTAATCCCAGTACCTGGGAGGCTGAGACCAGAGGATTCTGGTTCGCGGCCAGCCTCAGCTACTTAGTGAGGCCCTCTGCAACTTAGTGAGACCCTGTTTCAAAAAGTAAAGAATAAAAAATAGGGCTGGGGGTTTAGCTCAGAGGTAGAATGCCCTTGGGTTCCATCCCCAGTACCGCAAAAAAATAAAATAAAATAAAATAAAACCCTTTTTATTATGAAAAAATTTTAACATATATAGAGAAAAACATAATGAAGCCCCATAATCATTCAGCCTCAACAAATATTAATAAGTTGCCATATCTCCCTGATCTATTTTGTTTCCTTTGGTGAGGTAAAATACAGATTTTAAAAAATGGGATGCTAAGGCAGAAGATGGAAATAGCCATAGTAAAATAACTTTCAGGAAAATTTATGGATTTAGATGGTTAATATAGCAAGACAAAATATGAGTAACACAATTAAAACAAATATTAGGTCCAAAAAATGTGTCCCATTTTATTAGTACATAAGGGGAAGCACTAGACAAAAATGTCAACAGAAAAACCATGAAAGAAATGTATAGCAGACATTTCCATTAATTTATAAACTATTTGAGATTATGGTAAACTATGAAAACATTTTATAAAAATGATAAACTTACCAAAGTATGAAATATACCAAAAGTAAAGTTTGTAATGTCCTATTAAAAACAAACTGAAAACAACTCTATTTCCAAATATAAGTACTTGAGAATTTTTGAAAACCCCCAAATTTAGTTCATAATTATCTAAATGAGTGCATTTTCTCTAGAATATGTATTGTAAACATATAAGTACTTGAACTGAATAATTTTATAAGATAGTATAGATCATTAGGATGAGAAATGTCAAGGTCATATAGGTAATTAATGGGAAACCACCATTTCTCTCATGATTTCCAGTCTAAATCATTTCCCAATATACCCTGGTACTTCTGCCAAATACATAAGACTAAAATGACATAACCAAAGTCATCAAAAGAAAACAGAACTTTGAGCTGAATGATGGTGTCAATTATTTATACTTTCAATTATACATCTCAAATCCCGCTATTATCACAAATTTTAATACTCTTTACTAAAAAGCACCATAGCTTAAAGTAGAAAGTTGTAGACTAGAAACCTTGTTTCATTTCTTTGTGACCCCAGACAAGTTTGGTTTCTTTTTTTTAACTTCATTAAACCTCAGTTTCTCATCTATAAAGCGAGAATAGAGTATTATTAGTTAACATTTACTAGCCACTGGCTATTTGCCACACACTGTATTAAACAGCACATCAGGCATTTCTTGCAACAACTGCATGGAGTGGGCATTTATTTTACATATGAGGTAATAGAGGCACAGTCCAATGTAATATTTTCCAGAGAACAAACTAAATGGCAGAATCAAGATTTGAATTCAGGCAGTCTCCCTTCAGAAAAGGCTGTGCATTTAACTATTACTAATACTATCTCCTTACTGCCTTAGTAACAAAGTTTCCAGGCAAGTACAGTGTAGTGCTGTGCTACAACTCGGAGGGAATATCTTGAAAAGCGAATTTATTCTCCCTTCTGGTTTGTCCTTCCTCTGATGGGAATATCAATAAGCGGAGAAAAGGTGGGTCAGCAGACAAAAGTCAAGTGCTAGGATCAGACATGTCTACTACAAAATAACCTGCTACGCTAGAAAGCTGTAGATCTTTTCTCTTGGAATGCCTCATCATAGTTTGATCTTCTTGGATCCAAACAATGAAGTGCTAATGAGCACTGAGGTGTCTACCATCCAGAGTAAGGCAAGTTACAGAACTGCCTCCCCACAGGCGTGACCCAAGGCCCCAGGGCGAGCTCTGGAGGGCGGGCGGAGACAGGTGGGCCACGGAAGTTTGCGGAGTGGGTCAGGGTTGGCCTCTTCCGCCAGAGGCCCGGCGCTCGGCTTCCCCTACACGTCGAGGC
>PVJS01003144.1:0-11605 GCA_004027185.1 Glis glis
GGATGCTTTGATCCACAGTGAAACCCTCTTTGCTGTTTCCTGCTTTCCGCACCTCTGGGCCTTTCCTCTGCCTTTCCCTTCTTCCACTCCCACGTCTGCTTCCTATGCTCAGGGAGCCAGGATGGGCAGCATCCCCTCGGGCTCACTAAGTAGCTGAGGCTGGCTGCAAACCCGGGTCCTCCTGTCTCAGCCTCCCAAGCACTGGGATTACAGGCATGTACCATCATGCCCAGGTTCCCCTCTCCTTTCTTTAAACTGGAAATTCAGACACATTGATGAGCTCTGTAGCTACCATATTGTGTCCACAGGAGCCCTTAGGATGTGAGAGCAGAAGCATAAAAGGAAGGAGGGACATTTCAACATTGTGCCACCACACTCTACCTGGCCTGCCTACCTCTGGTCTCTGTGATATTTGAGAGAAATTAACTTTTTATCTTGCTTAAAACGCTTTTCACATGGTTAAATTGAGCTCATCCTGAAGTTAGATGTCATTTCTCCCATGAAGATTTTATTTTCACTTTCTCCAATTCTCCTGACAAGTTCAACTTGGGTGGCCCTCTTGTGTGCCCCCACAGAACCCAATGCTGCTGCCTGAGGTTGAGAATAACAAGGTAGAGGCAACCAATAGGCTAACCAGAAAGCTTAAAATGAAAAGCTAAGGAATGAGATGTGCACAGAGGCTTTGAAAAGCTCCAACAGATCCCTGGGAAACTAGGAGTTTACAGGCATGCCTCTGGCTGACCTAGAGATTCCATACAAAAAGGATATGAGTACTAAAAAGATTAGTTAACTGCCTGACCAAGTGCTAGAGGTGTGCCCCATACACAAACAGCTCCCCGTGGCCAAGACTGGAAGACTTACCCATTCCAACCATTTAATGACATCTCTGTTCAATCATTTAGCTGACCACTAAGCTAACTGCGTAGTGACTGCAGTGGCTACACACAACAAACAATACAGGCTTCCTGGAATTAGTTTAAAAATCTTACTAATCAAATTAATAACAACAACTGGTTGCACCAATACGTACTGGGGAAGGGGAGAATATGATTTGAAGAGTTGCCATGTTGTATTATTTTAAATGTGTATAATATATATGTGTATCTCTCTCTCTCTCTCTCTCTATATATATATATATATATGCATGTATGTATATTGCCAAAAGCAAAAATTATGACCTATATGACCTCCCCAATGATTTTAATTAGCTATTTCAAGTATGTTCAAAGAACTAAAGGAAATCATGTAAAGAACTAAAGGAAAAACATGAGAACAATGTCTCATCAAATAGAGAATGTCAATAAAAAAGAAAACACAGAAATTAAAAGGAAGAACTAAATTCTGGAATTGAAAGTGCAGTAGTAGAAATAAAAAATTACTATTGAGGAGTTCAATGGATATTTTGATCAATGAGGAAAAACAAATCTGAAGGTCAGTTGAGATTATCCAGTCTGAGGAACATAAAGGAAAAAGAATGAAGAAAATTAACTGAATAACATCCTTAAAGACCTGTGGGACACCATCAAACATATGAACAAATTTTATAATGGAAGTCACTAAAGAAGACAGGGAGAAAGGATAAAAGAGAAATATTAGCCGAAAACTTCCCAAATGTGATGAAAACCATTAATCTTCACATCTAGAAGTTATTTGCCAAGAACCCTCAAGTAGGATTAATTCAGAGATCCACATCTAGAGACTATATAATCAAACTGCTGAGAGACAAAGACATACTCCGTGTGTGCATGTGTGTGTGTGTGTGTGTGTGTGTGTGTGTGTCTGGTACCAGGGATTGAACCCAGGGGCATTCTACCTCTGAGCTACACCCCCAGCCCTATTTTATTTTTTATTTTAGGTTGATGAGAGTCTCACTACTTGCTGAAGCTGTCCTTGAACCTGCAATCCTCTTGTCTCAGTCTGTCAGTACTGGGATTACAAGCGTGCACCACCATGCCCAGCTCAAAGAGATACTCTTGAAAGCAGAAAGAGAGAAGTGACTTGTCACATATAAAGGATTCTCAATAAGATCAACAGCTGATTTCTCATCTAAAACCTTGAAGGCCAGATGGCAATAGAATGACATAGTCAAAATATCAAAAGAATCGCTATCAACTGAGAATATTCTATCTAGAAAGTTATCCTACAAAAATGAAGAAAAACATTCCCAGATAAACAAAAACTGAATTTGCATCTAGCTAACCTTAGCTACAATAAATACCAAAGAAAGACTGAAATAAAAAGACATTAGACAGTAATTAAAATACACATGAAAAAATAAAGACCATCATCCAAAACACTTAAATGGGTAAATATACAGATGATATAAATGTATTTTTGTCTGAAATTTTTTTCTCCTATCTGATTTTAAAGCAATAATTTTAAATCTGTGTTGACAGGTATGCAATGAATAAAGATGTAATTTGTATGATTGTAACAGCCCAAAGGAAAAGGGAAGGAATAGAATTACATGTGAGAAAAGCCTTTAGATACTATTGAAATTAATTTGGTATTAATCTGAACTACATTATTATAAGTTAAAATGTAATTATAATCCTCAGGAAAGCACTGAGAAATTAACTTTAAAAGTACTCAAAAAACTGGCACAGCTTGGGGATGTAGCTCAGCCTTAGAGTGCTTGCCTATTGTGTGCAAGGCCCTGTGTTCAATCACCAGCCGGACAACAATGACAAATGACAAGGGAATGAAAACTGTACATGAGAAAATAGCTATTTAACACAAGAAAAGGCAGTACTAGAGGAAAGAGGAACAAGAAATGAACAAGACATATAAAGCAAACAGGCAGATTTAAATCTTACCTGACCAATAAGTACTTTAAACATAAATGAATTAAACATTCCAGTTAAAAGGTAACAAAGGTTGGTAGAATGGAGAGAAATACATGATCCAACTCTATGCTGTCTATAAGAGACACACTTTATTTTATTTATTTATTTATTTTTTTTTGCGGTACTGGTGATTGAACCCAGGGGCCTTCTCCCTCTGAGCTACACCCCCAGCCCTATTTTTTATTCTTTATTTTGAAACAGTGTCAGTCTCACTAAGTTGCAGAGGGCCTCACTAAGTAGCTGAGGCTGACCGTGAACCCGGATCCTCCAGTCTCAGCCTTCCAAGTACTGGGTTTACAAGCGTACGCCACCATGCCCGGCTTAGGGACACACTTTAGATTCAAAGACGCAAATAGCCTGAAAGTAAAAGGAGGGAAAACATACACCATGCAAATAATAACCGAAAGAGAGCTGGAGTAGCTATAATGACACTGTACAAAACAGACCTTGAGACAAACATTGTTACTAGTAGCAAACAGAGGCATTTAATAATGAAAAAAAGGGCCTGTCTTTTCCTCTTTTAAGAAGACATGATAATTATAAACACATATGCACTGAATAACAGAACCCCAAAACACATGGAGCAAAACTGTCAGAACTGAAAGGAGAAATAGATGATTTAGCAACAACCATTGGAGACTTCAGTACCCTATTTTCAATAATGATTGGGCGACTAGACAGAAGATCAACAAAGAAATAGAATACTTGGACAATATTATAAACCAATATAAAAATATATGAGGAATTCCTGTGCCAGGCACGGTTGCATATGCCTGCAATCCCAGTGACTCAGGAGTCTGAGGCAGAAGGATTGCAAGTTTGAGGCCAACCTGGGCAACTTAGTGAGACCCTGTCTCAAAATTAAAAAGGGCTGGAGATGTAACTCAGTGATGGAACACCCCTGGGTTCAATCCCCAGTACCCCTACACACACACGCACACACACACACACACACACACACACGGAAAGAAAAGAGAGAAAAGAAAAGAAAAATATCTTACAAGTCAGCAATAAAGACTTTTTTTTTGTGGTACTGGGGATTGAACCCAGGGGCTTTCTACCTCAGAGCTATAACCCCAGCTCTATTTGATTCTTTATTTTGAAACAGGGTCTCACTGGGTTGTGGGAGGCCTCACAAGTTGCTGAGACTGGCCACGAACCTGTGATACTCCTGTCTCAGTCTCCCAAGTACTGGGATTACAAATGTGCACCACCACACCTGCCTAAAGACGTTTTTTGAAGACCATTAAGAAACGGGCATGCTGGGCGTGGTGGCACACGCTTGTAATCCCAGTACTTGGGAGGCTGAGACCAGAGGATCTGGGTTCACGGCCAGCCTCAGCTACTTAGTAAGGCCCTCCGCAACTCAGTGAGACCCTGTTTCAAAATAAAGAATAAAAAATAGGGCTGGGGGTGTAGCTTGGAGGTAGAACGCCCCTGGGTTCCATCCCCAGTACCGCAAAAAAAAAAAAAAAAGAAAGAAACGGGCAAAGGACCACAATAGACAGTTCTCCTAAAATATATACAAATGGCAAATAAGCACATGAAAAGATGCCCAACGTCATTAGTCATCAGGGAAATGCAAATTGAAACAATGATTAAAATAATTTTTTAAACATAGAAAATAGTCAAGGTTAGAAAGGATATGGAAAAAATGGAACACTGAATGCATTTCTGGTGGGAATATGAATTGATCAGAAAATAGTCTGACCACTTCCTCAAAAAGTTAAGCATAGCTGGGTGTGGTGTGGTGGCACACGCTTGTAATCCCGGTACTTGGGAGGCTGAGACAGGAGGATCGCAGGTTCACGGCCAGCCTCAGCTACTTAGTGAGACCCTGTTTCCAAATAAAATAGGGCTAGGGGTGTAGCTTGGAGGTAGAATGCCCCTGGGTTCAATCCCCAGTACTGCAAAACAAACAAACAAACAAACAAACAAACAAACAAACTTGTACATGAATGTTCATAGCAGTATCATTCACTATAGCCAAAAGTTGAAAACAACCCTAGTATATGTCAACTGATATATCAACAAGCAAAATGTGATATATTCAATTAATGGAATAATTATTCAACCACAAAAGGGAATGAAATACTGAGACATACTTCAACATGGATAAACCGAAACCATTATGCTAATTAAAGAAGACAAACACAAAAGGCCACCTATGATATGGTTTTATTTATATGAAATATTAAGAACAGGCAAACCTATAGAGATAGAAAGTAAGCGGTTGACAGGGGCTAGGGGCAGGTAAATGGAGAGTGACAGTTAATTGTGTGGGGTTTCCTTTCAAAGTGATGAAAATGTTTTGGAATTAGACAGTAGTGATGATTGTACAACCTTACAAATATACTATCAGTGACTGAATTGTTCAATTTAAAAGGGTGGAAGCCCGGCATGGTGGCACATGCCTGTAATCCCAATACTTGGAAGGCTGAAACAAGAAGATTGCAAGTTCAAGGCCAGCCTCAGCAACTTAGACCTTTACCAACTTAGCAAAACCCTGTTTCAAAATAAAAAGTAAAGCCGGGCGTGGTGGCGCACGCTTGTAATCCCAGTACTTTGGGAGGCGAAGACCAGAGGATCCGGGTTCACGGACAGCCTCAGCTCTCTCTCTCTCTCTCTCTCTGTCTTTGTCTTTCTATCTCTCTGTCTCTCTGTCTCTCTGTCTCTCTGTCTCTCTGTCTCTCTCTCTGTCTCTCTCTCTCTCTACTTAATGAGGCCCTCCGCAACTTCGTGAGACCCGGTTTCAAAATAAAGTATAAAAAAAAAATAGGGCCGGGGGTGTAGCGCGGAGGTAGAACGCCCCTGGGTTCAATCCCCAGTACCGCAAAAAAAAAATAAATAAATAAATAAAATAAAATAAATAAATAAATAAATAAATAAAAATTAAAAATAAAAAATAAAAAGTAAAGACTAGGGGTGTGGCTTGGAGATAGAATGCCCTGGGTTCAACCCCCAGTACCACAAATATACATACAGAAAAAGAGTAGATTTTATATTTTGAGTGTTATATTAAAAGGGAAAATACAAAATGTAATGGTTACCTAGAGATATTAACTTACCTACTAAAGCATTACTGTGGAAGTTAGAATATGTCCTAATTCTTAATTTGACTAAATGTAACTAATTAAAACTAAGTTAATACATAATAGAAAACAAATCCTTAATATATTATTGTGGTAGTCTACATGAAGTCTGAAAAAAAAGAGTTAGTGACAAGAATTTGTTATTATTTAACCTTCCCCCATCTAAGGAAACACTGTACTTGGTTGACATGAATATTTCCATAAGAAAAGGGTATGCTATAAAGTCCAGTGGAGATGGTTTTTCAAATTCTATGAGGGCCTGGATAGACCATCCTATAAACTCTTAAATTCCATTTATTCTGAATCCATGTTCTCCAAACAATTGTCTGGTTATTATTGGACTTCCAAAGTAAATTCTTACCAAAAAGAATGCTTTGAATGGAAGAAAAAAAAGTTTAAACCATCCATAATCTTATATTTGCATTTTAAATGAATAAAATTACATTAGCATAAAAGAAAGTTACTCATTGATCAGTTTTCTACTCATCAACCCTCAATCACTTCTGTGTGAATTGAAAAAGTTGTTCATGAACCAGATCTTAGTATCCAGTATGACTTCAATTAAGTAGGTTGGCTCTGTAACAGGTAAGAAAACTTTTGATTTTCCTAAGACTTTTAACTATCCCATTAATGGTGGCTTAAATAAAAAGATTATATTTTTCCTAGATAATACATCTAGAGATAGAGAATAGCTGGTAGTGATGAAGTTGCTCAACAATTCCATTACTGTGCATATGCAGTCTAAAATAATTCCAGGGTGGGATGAGGAGGAAAATACACCAAGTAATGCATATATGTATGAGCCTTTGAATCTCACTATGATGTAGAATTACAGTGCACCAATAAAAGCATAAGAATATTTCCAGAACTTATTTCTCTATTCATATATAACTACTTAAACTTAATCTGTTAGTGTTTTGACATATATATTTAAATTTTTTGTGTGGTACTGGGGATTGAACCCAGGAGCATTCTATCTCTGAGTTACACCCCCAGCCCTATTTTTTATTCTTTATTTTTGAAACAGGGTCTCACTAAGTTGCAGAGGGCCTCACTAAGTAGCCAAGGCTGGCCGCGAACCTGCGATCCTCCTATCTCAGCCTCCCAAGTACTGGGATTACAAGCGTGTGCCACCACGCCCAGCTAAATTTTAATGTATTATTAGCATTTTAGTAACAATTAAGACCTATTAGTAAAGGTTCAAACTACAGTATATAACTATTTAATACCTTTGTAAAATACCTGTGTGACAGCACATGCTAAGTGAAGATGGGCCCTTCGACTTTTCAAAGAGATCATTTTAGTTTGTTTATTTATTTATTTATTTATTTTTACTGAGTCAAATCAGAACTTTAAGAGATTGATTACATAAAGCCACCTTTAACCACACACAATCCAAAGTTGCATAACATTAATAAGCTATATCCAAGGGAAACTCCACAGATCAGGCAGAAGGATTATAAACTATTTAGATAGCATGAGAATCTGTATGAGACAAAACTGAACAATTCTCTGGGTCTCAGCATTGAATCAACTACGAGATGAAGACTGAATTTAGACAGTAAAATAGCTTATGTTTTTAACAGAATCGTTTCTGTTTCCTTCTTTTTAAAAATTCTTAATTGTGATCAATTGCTCATAATACATGCTCTGCCATCTTAAACATTTGTAAGTGTACAATTCAGTCCTTTTAAGTATCCTCACATTGTTGTGCAACCAGTCATCAGAACTTTTTCGTCTTTCAAAACTGAAACTTTATTCCCATTAAACAACTCCCCATGTCCTCTCACAACCATTTCCTCTCTTGCAACCATCATTCTATTTTCTGTTTCTATGAGACTTCTACAATCAGAATGGTGGAAACCCCAGCCCTCCCCAAATTGCGTCCCCCTTCCCCATCTTCCTACTCCCTGGACCAACTCCCTGGGGTCCTGCCTGTCCCTGGAATGTCACCTGGGCTCTCAATGGCCTTGGAGATTTTGTAAAAATCCTTCTTTTATTGTTGCTTTTTATTAGGATTCCTTCTCTCTAGGGCCCAAGCAAGAATCCATTGAGAGCTGATCCAGAGGCGATTGGACTGACAAATGTTAGGCCTCTATACTTTTCTGGTTTAAATGGGCTGAAGAGCTAGCAGAAAGGAATACAAACTGGCCACATGTTCAAGAGTACTCATGAAAACATGCACAGGGTCCTGGGTTTGATTCCCAGAACCAAAAAACAAGAGTGTTCATGCATACTCAAAAAAAGATGGACTGAGTCTTGCAAGAAATAGTGTTTATCTTCCTGTTAAAAAGCCTGCTTATACAAAAGCCTGCATTAAGAATCTACCCTCCACACCAGGCGTGGTGGTGCACACCTGTAATCCCAATACTTGGGAAGATGAGACAGGAGGATCGTGGGTTCAAGGACAGCCTCAGCCAATGTAGTGAGACTCTCAGCAACCTAGCATGACCCTGTTCCAAAACAAAAAAATAAAAATAAAAATAAAGGGCTCAGGGTGTAACTTGGAGGTAGAATGCCCCTGAGTTAAATCCCCAGTACCACACACACTAAAAAAAAGAGGAGGAGGAGGAGGAGGAGGAGGAGGAGGAGGAGGAGGAGGAGGAAAGGAAGGATCCACCCTCCAAGAGTATAAAGATATATAAAAGAATCCCCCTCCTCTGGCCCATCGTAGCCAGTTTGGGCTGTTGTAACAAACCACCAGAGATTGGGTGTTTATTTCTCACAGTGTGGAGTCTGGAAGCACGATCGGTGCTCGTGCCATCGGGTTCTGGCGAAGGCCCTCTTCCAGGTTACAGACAACTATCTTCTTACTCTGTCCTCTCACGGAAGAAAAGAGCAGGAAGAACTCCCTGCGGTCCCTTTATGAGGGCACTAGTTCCACTCCCGATGACCAGGTCACCTCCCAAAGTCCTTGCCCTCTAATGCCATCACCTTGGAGTTAGGGCTTCAACATACAAATTTGGGAAGGAACACACACTGTACTCACAATAGCCATTATCCTTGAACCATCACGTGCTATTTGATTCTTCTTCACATTAAGATATCTTTCCTTGGACATCCCCCTTGTTACGGAGAGAATGAGGTCATCTGAAGGTCGGGGTCAGTCACTGGTCTACAAATTACCCAGGAGAGAACTGGGTCTCTCAGTATAGCAGAGGGCACTAGGAGTTGGATCCTGCAGGGACGTCTGTACACACCTGTCAAAACAGTGACCTGAAGTAGGGCGAGAAGGACCAAAGCACCTGTTAAGTTCAACTGTGGTGCAGGCTCCATGGCCAAAGCAAGAAGGATGATCCAGATTGAAACCATTATAATCAGACACGCACCCAGAAACACACACCCAGGCCCAGGGCCAACATGTGCATTCCAAAACCCAGGACGCCCGCACCAACCCCGTGGTTCATCAGTAAGCCAAGCTGATTCAACACTGAGACCCAGAATCAGATATCAAAGTCCAGGCGAGTGTCTCAAGTCAGGCCAAACCCAATAGTCCACATGCTGATCACAAAGGGCGGGGCTTGAAAAAGAGACCGTGGGCAGGGAGTAACCCCGCAGCCTCTGGGTCACACACAATACCTCTGTTGAATTCCACTTGTTCTCCCTTCGAGTTTAATAAAGTCTTTTTGAAAATGCTATCCTTTCTTTCTGTGTGAAAAGGAGTTTTGCTTACCTTGGCTGTAGATTTTTAACAGAAAATGTCCTGAGGGTCATGGTGATGAAAAATAAAAAAAGAGAAAAGTTTCATGAGAGACAGACAGTTCCTGCACCTACCATGCCCCGAGCCCCCTAAGCCGTCTCCTCTAATGCTTCTCAAGCTATGAATCCAAGGGGCTGTGGCTTGTTTCATAAGCAGGAATGATTCCCTACAGTCTCTACATGAAACCCAGACCTGAGTCTATCAGACAGGAAATTGGTTAGAACAGGAAGCAGAGACCCCAGTCCAAACTGAGGGTGGGGTCCGGAGCAGCTAGGATATAGGGTGACAGGGTCACAGTAATGGGTGGGTAGAATAACGTGGCCAAGACTAGCTCTGATTTATCAGGCCCGTCTCCTGGCCCCCTTGGGCGCACAGCCGCATTACACTTCCAGTCCCTTTGCAGCTCCATGTGGGCATGGGACTGAGCTCTGTTCCAAGTGGGCAGGAGTGGCGTGCACCTCTTCCCGTTCTAACCCATATAATCCTCCTGCAGGCCACGGTCTGCCTGTCCAGAGCAACTTTGGCAGCCATATGTGGAAGATGGCATGGATGGAATGAACTGGGGTCCCTGCAGCCCTCCTAGTGAGCATGACCACTGAGTAGGAATACCCACCTGGATTTTACTTCTTGAGAAATCCAGCTTTCTCCTGTGGTGCGAAAGCACTGAGATTTGGGGGTCCATCTATGGCAGCAGCTTGTCTTACCTTTTTTGGGGGGAGGGGTACTGGGGATTGAACCCAGGGGCATTCTACCTACAATCTATACCCCTAGCCCCTTTTATTTTGAAACACGGTCTCTCTAACTCAGTGAGGCTGGCCTTGAACCTGCGATCCTCCTATCTTAGCCTCCTAAGTACTGGGATTACAGGTGTACACCACCATGCCAGGCTTACAATTACCTTTATAAGTATTTTTTTTATACTAGGGATGGAACCCAGGGGAATTCTACCTCTGAGCTATATCCTTAGCCCTTTCCATTTTTTATTTTGAAACAGGGTCTCACTAAGTTGCTGAGGCTGGCCATGAACCTGTGATCCTCCTGTCTCAGCCTCCCAAATACTAGGATTACAGGTATGCACCACCATACCCAGATACCTTTATAAGTACTAAGGAAACAACAAAAAGATGCTCAGAAAAACCAGACCGGAGAGCAAGAGCCATCAAGGGTGCGTGGTCCAAGGCTGCTATAAGCAGGCCTTGGCTGAATGCCCCACTCTCTGTCCACCTTTTATCTTACCTTCTACTCATAGCCAGGTTTCTTGTACTAGCAGTCTATGTGGGTTTTTTCCACTTCCTCATCTCCCACTCATTCCTCATTCCACACCATCTAGCTCATGCCCCACACCCTACTGGAACCACCTATGGCCTCCCAGCTGTCAAGTTCAGCCTCACATGTTTCAGTCTTTATGGAGTGGCTTTGAAGATGCAATACCATGCAGATTTGGAGAAATGCTACATTTTTATGTTTCTTAAACAATACATCTGTTTCTGAGTTTCCTGACCCTCTGGGGAGGAAGTCCAGTCTGAGCCTTTATTGAGGTCCCTTCCCAGGCCCTGATCCATGCAAGGTTCAAGAGTTTCAGACAGAAGCCAGGTGTGGTGGCGCACGCTTGTAATCCCAGTACTTGGGAGGCTGAAACCAGAGGATCCGGGTTCGTGGCCAGCCTCAGCTACTTAGTGAGGCCCGCCGCAACCTAGTGAGACCCTGTTTCAAAAATAAAGAATAAAAAATAGGGCCTGGGATGTAGCCCAGAGGTAGAATGCCCCTGGGTTCAATCCCCGGTACTTCAAAAAAAGAAAAAAAAGAAAAAGAGTTTCAGACAGCACAGCACCCTGGGGGTGGGGTCTCTGGCTCATGAAAGTCTGAGTGACATGCCTCTTGTCCATCCATATCCTTCCCCTGGGAGCGAGTGGCTTCTCCGCTTCTGTTTTAAGCCCAGCACTGCCTAGGCTAGAAAATTTGGTGCC
>PVJS01003144.1:11705-77977 GCA_004027185.1 Glis glis
GAGGAGAGAGGAGAGAGGAGAGAGGAGAGAGAGAAAGAGAGAGATCGCGCGCGCGCGTGCACGTGCGCATGCGCGCTAAGGTTGGCCGCGAACCCGGATCCTCCGGTCTCCACCTCCCAAAGTACTGGGATTACAAGTGTGCGCCACCACGCCCAGCCTGCACTTCTGATTTTGCAATCTCCCTGGCGCTCCTCCTCTGCTCTCAACAGCTCAGCTCTTTTTGAGCCCTGGGGAGCAAGGGAATCCTTGATCTCTAAACTCACCGTCCATGCTTGGGTGGGGGAAAGTCAAAACATATTCACTCGTTTTAGTTCATTAATTTACTTATTTTGTGGTACTAGAGATGGAACCCAGGGGCCTTGTACCTCCGGGTTACACCCCCAGATGTATTTTATTTTTTATTTGGAAACAGGGTCTCACGAAGTTGCGGAGGACCTCACTAAGTAGCTGAGGCTGGCCATGAACCCGAATCCTCCTGTCTCAGCCTCCCAAGTACTGGGATTACAAGCGTACACCACCACACCCAGCTCAATTCACTCATTTTTAAAAAGCCTCAGTAGAATATGTTGCAGCCTTTCCTCACCTTTCTGGATCCCTCTGAGGCTTGCAAGAATTTCCCTTCTTTATAAATCTCTCCTTCTTTGAATTTGTGAATATTCTCTCTGAGGTAGTTTTCCTTCATTGTGTTGGTTATTCTTTCTTAGTCTGTCCAACCCTTAATCAGTGAGTTTTGTTTTTATTCCTAGAAGTATTTTGAAAAATATATGCACTCCCCTTGTACATGTTTAAGTAGACATTTAAAATTTTTTATCCTAAATTCAAATAAGTTTCAATGAATGAATTTTCCAGTTTATTGCCAGTATCAGTGTTTTTAAATACAACCATTATATCATTCTTTTAAATAGATCTAACAGAATCTTAAAAAATTAACATGGTGATTTGTTATAGCCTACTATCATCCATATTTAAAAATACTTGAGCAAATTCTTTTTTAACAGTCAGTATTTCATATGGTTTCTTTTCCCCTTTAATATAATATTTCCTTTCCCACATAATTTAACCCTAATGCTATCCACTTTATACTTTACAGTCTTTTATTGATCACTATCTTAGTTCTCTGGGGGGAAAAAAGCACTAATTAAAATTTGCCATGTTTAGCCGGGCGTGGTGGCACACGCTTGTAATCCCAGTACTTGGGAGGCGGAGACCAGAGGATCGGAGTCCGCAGCCAGCCTCAGCTACTTAGTGAGGCCCTTCGCAACTTCGTGAGACCTGGTTTCAAAATAAAGGATAAAAACTAGGGCCGGGGGTGTAGCTCAGAGGTAGAATGCCCCTGGGTTCAATCCCCGGTACCGCAAAAAAAAAAAAAAAAAATTTGCCATGTTTCTCATAGCTATAAGCTTCTAAGTGTTAAAGATTTCTTCTGGATAGTATTTTTACTATAACAACTACTACACAAAAGGAATCAAATGTTATCATATTTATAAACATTATAAATTTAATACATAATTATTAAACAGAACAGCAAAGCTTTCCCTCAGTTTTACTGAGTACAATTTACATTAAAAAAATTTACCCTTAAAATGTGCATATTTTGATGAGTTTTGGCAATTGTGTTTGGTTATGTAACCAATGCCACAATCAAAATCAAAAACATTTCCTCAACACCAAAACTTCCTCTTGCCTCTTTGCAGGCAGCCCCCAGCCCTAGTCCTTAAGTGCCAGGCAATCACTGGTCTGCTTCTTGTCAATAAGAAATAAAATTCTATCGAAAATGCATCTCTTAATTCCATGGATAGAGATATACATATAAATAGATCTACATACATCTCTTTTGTGTGTGTGTGTGTGTGTGTGTGTGTGTGTGTGTGTGGTACTGGGGATTGAACTCAGGGGCATTCTACCTCCAAGGTACACCCCAGCCAAATTTTATTTTTTGTTTTGAAGCAGGGTCTCGCTAGGTTGCTGAGAGTCTCCCTACTTGCTGAGGCTGGCCTTGAACCTGCAATCCTCCTATCTTAGCCTCTCAAGTACTGAGATTACAGGCATGTGCCAACATGGCCAGCCTGTATATATATATATATATATATATATATATATATATATATATATATATAAATTAGAAGATATATATATATATATATATATATCTTCTAATTTAGTATCTGTTGATAAATATCACTTGTTTGTAGAATGAGACAGAGTTCAACATCAATCCTATCTCTGTTTTTCATTTTTACATGTATAAAGTCTGAGAAATCCTATTCACATAAATAAGTGAATGGGAAAAAAGTTATTGGTTTTTTCTCTTTTTTTATGGTAATATCTTTCAATTCTGTGAACTCTGAGTTCTGCCAAAACTCACAGATCGATTTATAATCACAAACTACTTGTGTTTTGTCTTTGTTGTTTGTGTGTGGGGGGGTACTGGGGATTTCTACCTCCAAGCTACACTCTCAGCCCTATTTTATTTTTTTATTTTGAAACAGGGTCTCATTAAGCTGCTGAGGCTGGCCTCGAACCTGCAATCCTCCTGTCTCAGCCTCCCAAGTACTGGGATTACAGGCGTGCACCGCCAGGCCTGGCACCAACTCCTTGTAAGGTTTAACAGCTGGCAATAAGTAAGCCCCTGCTTTGTTTTTGTTGAATGCAGAGTTGAAGGCCACCTGGCCAGCATGGGGTCTAATACTTAGTCATTGGTGTCAGTTGCTGTGTCAGAACCAATCCCCAAATTCCCAGGTGCCCTTTTGCTTGAAACTCCAGAAGGTTTTCACCCTCCAGGATGAAATGCACCATGGTGCTCTGAAGGATATGCCTTACTTTGGAAAGTGTAAGAAAGGCAACTGGGATGGGATAAGTCAGGAGATACTGCCTCCCACCCACCACCCCATCACAGGCAGAGACTCAGGCAGAGCAATTGAAGGGAAATTACAAATGGAAGCTGAGGATCTAGAAACAGGTTTCCCTAAAACATCTATGCTCATGTATCCCTTGGGGATACCCCTAGGAGTACTTTACCCCAGTTTAAAGACCTCTGCTTTAGGCCGGGCGTGGTGGCGCACGCTTGTAATCCCAGTACTTTGGGAGGCGGAGACTGAAGGATCTGGGTTCGCGGCCAGCCTCAGCTCTCTCTCTCTCTCTCTCCCTGTCTCTCTCTCTCTACATAGTGAAGCCCTCCACAACTTTGTGAGACCCGGTTTCAAAAAATAAAGTATAAAAAAATAGGGCCGGGGGTGCAGCGCGGAGGTAGAACGCCCCTGGGTTCAATCCCTGGTACCACAAAAAAAAAAAAAAAAGACCTCTGCTTTAAATAGTTAGGACTCTTGGCCCTGGATTCAGCCCTGGGTCATCTTCATCTGTCTAGTTTCTCCACATTCTCCTTGTGTGACTTAGTCCATACCTTTGACTTCACCTCCCATGGATAGGCTGCTGGCTCCCAAATGTCTTCCCTCCACCTCAGACCTCTATCCTGAGTCTAAGAACCATCTACCCAATCAGCTATTTGCTTTTCTAATTAGGGTTTGTAATGTTTTGGATTTAGAATGTCCTTCTAGCCCTCATGGAAACAAGGTAGCAGTGTTGGAAGTGGAATGTGGTTGATAAACTGGGGTCCCTGGGGGTATGGCCTTGGGGATTATATAAGAACTCTCCTCCCCCTGCTCACTCTGTCCAGCCTCCATGATGGGAGAGTGGAGCCTGGCACTCTCCCTCTCTCGGCTTCCCACCGCCATGCTCTGAGCTCCGCAGACCAGGCCTGACATGGACTGAACCTCTGAAATCTCCAGAACTGTGAGCAAATAAATCTTCCTTCCTCTATGTTGTGTGGTCAGGTTTTTTGGATCATGGCAATGAGAATGTTGGCCGAGACAGGATTGATATGCTTTCTTACATGTACAAACTTTTTCTAACCTAGATTTTTGAGAAAACCATTCAACCCTATAAATTGTATTAGGAACAAAGCAGCTCGCATTTTTCTACCACTTTATATACACAGTGACGTACATGTGTTTGCAGAATCAAGTACATGTAGTACATGTGTGGGTCATAGTAAATGCTTTTATTTTACAGATGAGGAAAGTGAGACTCAATGAGGTGAAGTGAAAGTTCAATTGCATTCCAAAAACCATGAGGGAAGCCAGCGACTCCTTCTTTTTCCTTGACTTGGTTGGACAGAAATTTTTAGATAAAATTTATATAAGCCTATACATAATTGGAGCCAAACTCATGTTTTGGTAAATGATATAAAGGATATTTTTCACTACTTTTTTGATGATACTAGGGATTGAACCCAGGGGCATTCTACCTCTGAGCTACACCCCCAGCCCTATTTTATTTTTTATTTAGAAACAGTATCTCACTGAGTTGTGGAGGGCCTCACTAAATTACTGAGACTGGCCACAAACCTGCAATCTTCCTGTCTCAGTCTCCAAGTACTAGGATTACAGGTGTGCACTACCACATCCAGCTTTTTTTTTTCACTAATTGTGATAAAAAGTAGAATACATTTTTAATCTATGTAAAAATACTATACCTCATTTCCTCATGGAAATAGGAAAACATTACAATTAGTTGGCTGGAAAATAAATAAAATCCATAGTATCTAAGACCCAGAACAATTTGATTAACAGCCATCAATGGTTTAAGGATTGTTCAGTCAGAAACAGGAGGTTAGATGTGTAACTTCCTTGGCTTCCTTCCAATGATTTAGTTCTACACAAAAGAAAAAAAACAGTAAGGTTTCCCCATTCTTTTATGGATTGTGTTTTTGACATAGTCGCTCACTGAATGTATGTTTCCTGTCCAGAGTTAGATGTTTGTGGATTGTGGGGACAGAGTCGTCTCTCAGGCTCTACAAGTCTTGAATAGTGTCGTTTGTAACAAACCCAAAGCAAACTCCCATCTTTGGAGTAATTAGAGTAGTTTGAGTTTCCATATAACTCCAAATATAAAGTTATATTTTTTCCAAATATGACAAGCAAGTAATCAACTGAGTCTTTTATTTTTTTATTTTATTTTATTTATTTATTTTTTTTTTGCAGTACCAGGGATTGAACCCAGGGGCATTCTACCTCCAAGCTACACCCTCAGCCCTATTTTTTGTTCTTTATTTTGAAACAGGGTCTCACTAAGTTGCAGAGGGCCTCACTAAGTAGCTGAGGCTGGCTGCGAACCCAGATCCTCCAGTCTCAGCCTCCCAAGTACTGGGATTACAAGCATGAGCTACCATGCCTGGCTCAACTGAGTCTTTTAAAGTGTACATATTTACTCTCTCTCTACTCTTCCCCTCTTCCCACCCTGCCTCTCTCTCCATTCCTCCAGACTTTGAATCTTATTTATCATTTGTTGAAATGTCTGTACTGTTTATTTTGCTATCTTCACACATAAAACTTTCAGTTTCCCTAGTCACATTTATTATTCTCATTTTTATCTCCATATTAGTACGTTATTGGAATGTGGGGACATAACTCTTAAGTTTGCATTGGTCACTAGTGAATGAAGTCTATTCTGTGACCACACATTTTATCTGACAAAGACCCCAGGTAAAAAGGCAGTCCAGGAACAAGGGAGAATTGTTTGGAGTAAGGGAATAGATGTATTACAGTCGAACCAATTTTAAAACCTATGTCATACCTGAAATCTTTGACTCTACTTTTAAATTGAGAATGATGGTGGGCAGGGAACAGACACATACATTCAGTGTGTGTGTGTGTGTGTGTGTGTGTGTGTGTGTGTGTGTGTGTGTGTTAATGGGATTGAACCTAGAGACATTCTACCTCCAAGCTACACCCCAGCCTCCTGGCCCTATTTTACTTTTTATTTTGAAACAGGGCCTCGCTAAGTTGCAGAGGGTCTCACTAAAGTGCTGAGGCTGTCCTTGAACCTGTGATCCTCCTGTTTCAGCCTCCCAAGTACTGCAATTTTAGGCATGTGCCACCATCCCAGGCTACATACATTCCATTTTAAAGGAGCCAAAGGGAAACTGAGGGTCTGCAGGACCTCCTAGGTTCACGTGCCCCCAATTCCATCTGTGGTCTTGGAGTTGATGCTAAAGTTTCCAGGTCGGCTGCTGGTGGGTCTTTTTTTTTTTTTGGAACACAGAGCTAAGGCTGAGGGGCTGAGGCTCAGGCATGAAATATTCTCCACGCTGATTTCCCTATTTCTGACACTCTGTCCTCTGTCAACACAGGGACCTGGCTTTGCTTCTTAACTCTGTCTTCCTCAAACCAGAGACAGAAACTACATATCATTTATTCCCATCTTTGGATGTTAAATAAGATCTGGCAACCTCAGTGGTGCCGAAAGGACACAAGACATTACCAATGTTGGTGAATATAGTAATTTAGAACATTTGTAGTCACAAAAGTAATGCTTATTGTAAAACAAATGAAAAATTAAATAGTACAACAGTATAGAGAACAAAAAGCCAAGGTTCCACTTAACACAGCTTCTTTCCCATAGAAATTCATGGGTAAGTGTCTGAAGTAAATCCTTCCATATCTATTTCTATTCATGTACACATGTACACACAGTATATATTGTTTGTTGGGATTTTGCTTTTTGCTTTTGTTTGTTTGTTTTTGTGGTACTTGGGACTGAACCCAGGGGCACTCTACCACTGAGCTATCTCCCAGCCCTTTTATTTTTTATTTTGAGTCAGGGACTTACTAAGTTGCCAAAGCTGGCCTTGAACTTGAAATCCTCCTACCTCAGTCTCCCAAGTAAACTGGGATTACAGTGTGTGCTAGTTTATTATTTATATTATTCTGTGATTTCTCCTTTTTTTTGCGGCACTGGAGATGGAACCCAGGGGCATTCTACCTCCGAGCTACACCCCCAGCCCTATTTTTTATTCTTTATTTTGAATCAGGGTCTCATTAAGTTTCAGAGGAAATCACTAAGTAGCTGAGGCTGGCTGCAAACCCAGATCCTCCTGTCTCAGCCTCCCGAGAACTGGGATTACAAGTGTGTACCACCACGCTTGGCTGATTTCTCCTTTTAACAATATAGTTTAGAACTCATTTTATGGCATTACATATAGATTAACTTTATTTTTAGAAGCTGCATAATATTCCAGATATACCATATTTATGGAGGAAGAGGAGGACGAGGAGGAGGAGGAGAAGCTTGTAGATAATTTTTTGTGTATGTTCCAGAATTTCTGCAAAAACGATTAAAGAAAGAATCATTGGTCATTGAAAACCTGCATTTAACTTTGGATTGAATCACATAGACATTTATGATCACCTTCTCTTTTAACCCATAAAAGAAAGTCATAAACATTTGAAACTGGGAGAATTCATGCCAATGTTGGGAGTGGCCTTTGGCACTGGAGAAAGAACAAAATCAACATTGAGCTGAGCTGGGCCTCACACTGTAGGCCATTTCACAGCTCTGCCTCTGTTTATTAACAGCCAGGTGCACCCTGTATTAGTTATCTATTGCTGCATAACAAATCACTCCAAACTTTGCATCTGTGTGTGTGTGTGTGTGTGTGTGTGTGTGTGTGTGTGTGTGTATGTGTGTGTTACTAGGGATTGAACCCAGGGGCATTCTACCTTTGAGCTACACTCCAAGCCCTATTTTATTTATTTTTTTTATTTTGAAACAGGGTCTCACTAAATTGCTGAGAGCCTCACTAAGTTGCTGAGATTGTCCTTGAATTTGTGTTCCTCCTGTCTCAGACTCCAAAGTACTGGGATTATAGGCATGTGCCACTGTGCCTGGCTCCAAAGATTTCTTTTAAAAGAATTTCAGTATTTCCTTATACTGGATAAAGTGGGCTTATAATTTAAAACTTTCCTCCAGTTTTCTCCAATGTGGTTAAGACTCAACCTGGTGATATAGCTTTTCATATTTTCCAAACATTAATTATTAATAAGTTAAAAATTTTGTGTGGCAAAGAACTATTAATCTTACAAGGATCTCTTTAATATGAAGTGGGAGAAGGAGTCAAAAATGGTACTAATGTTGTTTATAAGGGTTGAGTATCCTTAATTCAAAAATCTGAAGTTCAGCCGGGTGTGGTGGCGCACGCTTGTAATCCCAGTACTTTGGGAGGCGGAGACCGGAGGATCCGGGTTCGCGGCCAACCTCAGCTCTCTCTCTCTCTCTCTCTCTCTGTGTCTCTCTCCCTGTTTCTCTCTCTCTCTCTCTCTACCTAGTGAGGCCCTCCGCAACTTTGTGAGACCCGGTTTCAAAATAAAGCATAAAAAATAGGGCCAGGGGTGTAGCGCGGAGGTAGAACGCCCCTGGGTTCAACCCCCGGTACCGCAAAAAAAAAAAAAAAATCTGAAGTTCAAAATGCTCCAAACCTCAAGCATTTTAAGCACTGACATGACACCATGGTGGAAAATTCCACATCATGAGGCTTTGCTTCCTGCACAAAATTATTTAAAAATATCGTTTAGCCGGGCATGGTGGCACACGCTTGTAATCCCAGTACTTGGGAGGCTGAGACAGGAGGATTACAGGTTCGCGGCGAGCTTCAGCTACTTAGTGAGGCCCTCCGCAACTTAGTGTTTCAAAATAATGACTAAAAATAGTACTAGGGTTGTAGCTTGGAGGTAGAATGCCCCTGTGTTCAATCCCCAGTTAAAAAAAAATCATTTAAAATTACCTTCAGGTGAACAAAATTATGTCACTTGAAGAAAAATGGATGGAACTAGAGAATATTATACTGAGATCAGCTAGTCTCAGAATGTCAATAGTCATATGTTTTCTTTCATATGTAGAAGCTAGAACAAAAATAAGAAGCAAAAGGGACTTCAATCAAATGAGGCAAGAGACCAGTAGAATAGTGGAAGGGGCCTGGGGGAGGGAGGTGAAGAGGGGAAAAACGAGAATTGAGGAAGGGAACAGTTCAAATAAGGTTATGTCCATACAGGAAGATATTGCTGACAATCTCACTAACATGTATGGGGAGGAAGGAGGAGGGAGGGGGAAGGGTACATGGAGGGAAATACACCAAGTGATGGGTGCATGTATGTTTGTATCACTTTGAATCTCACTATGATGTATAATCACGTGGCATCAATAAAAGTATAAGAAAATTACCTTCAGGCTACATGTATACGGTTCATGTGAAACAGATTAATTTCATGCTTTGGCCTGGGTCCCATCCCCAAAATGTTTCATTATGTATATGCAAATATCCCCAAATCTGAAAAACAAATCTGACATCTGAAACACTTCTGGTTCTAAGCATTTAGAATAAGAGATACTTAACTTTTACTGATAATGATGGTCTGAGGGTTTTATAGTCACTATCTTATTTAATCATCATCACAGTCTGCTAGAGGTGGACATTATTGTCTTTCTTTGTTTTTGTTTTTATTTTTGGTACTAGGGATTAAACCCAGGTGTGTTCTACCTCTGAGCTACACTCCCAGCCCTATTTTATTTTTATTTTGAAACAAGGTCTTACTAAGTTGCTGAGGCTGGCCTCGAACCTGTGATCCTCCTGTCTCAGCCTCCCAAGTACTGGGATTACAGGTGTGCACCATCATGCCTGGGTGTTATTATTTGTTATTTGCCAGGTGAGGAAACTGGTACTTAACAGATCAGGTAAGAGCTGAGTGGCCGAGCCAGGGAGGAAGCCAGGTCTGTCTGAACTTAGCCTCTGCTCCTAACCACGAATTCTGTAGACTAACCACAACAACAGAATGGAAATTAGTTCTTTTAGAAAGGCTAAAGGAAGAAACTCCCCAAAAGACCAAAAGGATTAGAATCCTCAAAAATGGAAGAAATAATCATTATCATCTCCAGGAATTGACTGTAGATCAAAGACTTCCCCCCCATATCGATCATGAAACTTATAAAAAGATATGATTATGAATGCCACTAGGTTTTTGGACAGTTGAGGGACAGGTGCATTTGTGTGTGTGTGTGTGTGTGTGTGTGTGTGTGTGTGTGTGTGTTACTGGGAATTGAACCCAGGGGCATTTTACCTCTCAACTACACCCCCAGCCCTATTTTTTTTTTATTTTGAAACAGGGTCTCACTAGGTTTATGAGAGTCTCACTACTTGCTGAGGTTGTCCTCAAACCTATGATCCTCCTGTCTTAGCCTCCCAAGTACTGGGATTACAAGTGTGCACCACCACACCTGGCTGTGCATTATCTTGATATAAATATGGTGGAGCATCAGACTGTGTGTTGACCACTTAAAACCAGCAGCAACCTAGCTGCATAAATCTCAGTAGTCTTAAGTACCGGTTCCCACCTTCAGCTCAGTTGGGTCAATTCGACCTAGTCCTTCCCTGTGTTCACACCCAGCAAGTCTCTGAGCCCTTATTTACCTAAACTATCAAGATTTTGAGTCCAATATTTATGCAAGAATAACTATTTTTACTGATAACTATTTTTTCCTAATCACCAACTGTATACAAGGTGCAGTTTTGGGCATTTTTAGCTACATGATTTCATTTCCTCATTATAATACCTCTTTACAGATGAGGAAGCCATGTGATAAGATAACTTTCAAATGTCAAAGTTAGGAAGAGCATCAGTCAAATTCAGAGCTCCCAAACCTGTGCTCTTTGTACCATAGCACCCTACCTCCCACAAAGGGTTCAATTGGAAAAGTTTGGAAAGCACATTCTTTAGACATTACTGACACCTTATTTTGGGCAATGGTGAATGAAGTCTCTATCTCTTTTCTCTCTTGCCTCCTCTGCCACACAATTTTCATTGGTTATACATTTTTAGCTCTTTTCTTTATACCTTTAAGAATTTGTAGGCTATTTGAAAACACATTGTAGAGATGAAAAATCTTGTAATAGTTTGATTGGAAAAAATGATGAAATTAATCATCAAAACGCACAGGGTGGTATAAAGAAACAAGACTCACGAGAGCATGTCTCAGTATTCAACTCTAAATTTACATCGTAGCGGATGGAACATAAAAATCCCAAGGAAGGAACATGCACCAGCTTACAACAGATCATTAATGGACACAGTGAACAGTCAATGAATAATCTTTGTTAAATAATATCTTAAAAATTTTTGCCATTATATTTGGGATGACCTATCAGACTGTCTCTTCTAGAAAACAACCATAGTATATAAAATTAACTTTCTTAAAAAGGCAAAATACCAACAGAGATAATGATGGACACGATGATGGACATTATGCTCAAAATCAAAACAATCAAACCAACAAGCGAATCTCAGCCATAGAAATAGATCTCTCTACTGTGAACATCAAGAGCAGTGATTTAATTTCAGCAAAACAATACCATCTGTCATACTGAAGGCTAATTTCTATTTTATGAGTTTTGAGTTTTGCTTATACTTAATTTGTTTTGATTTTATAATTGGGTAAGAGCTACAAGAATAATTTCATATTTGGGCTTAAATATTTAAATGTAGGCATTATCAGAAATCTTTCAGTTGAAAGTGACAAAAACTCAAACCAAGGTGGCTGTGCTTATCCCTTACAACCCCATATCCTGGCTTTAATTCTTTCCTTCCTTCTTCCCTCTTTCCCTCCTTCCCTCCCTCCCTCCTTCCCTTCCTTGGCACTGGGGATTGAACCCAGGGGCATTCTACCTCTGAGCTGCATACCTGCCCTCCTTTTTATTTTTTATTTTGAAACAGAATTTTGCTAAGTTGCTGAGGCTGGCCTCAAACTTGTGATCCTCTGTTCTCAGCCTCCCAAGGATTGGGATTACAGGTGTACGCCACCATGCCCAGCTGTGTCTTGACCCAAAATTGTGTAGCCATCTTTTTATCTAGACCTCACAATTAATTATAGGCTTTACCCAAGATTCCAGCCTCGATTGTCTTTTCTTCTTCCTTTGTGCGTTTTCACTTGGGGGAACACATCCATTCATGCTGCACTGAGTATTGTGAAATGACTCCTTAATCTCTACATCACCAACCCTTCTGAGTGCCCCATTTTTGTTGTTGTTGTTGTTGTTTGTTACTGGGGTTGAACCCAGGAGCGTTCTACCTCTGAGCTACACCCAAGCCCTATTTCATTTTTTATTTGGAAACAGGGTCTCACTAAGTTGCAGAGGGCCTCACTAAGTTGCTGAGGCTGGCTTCGGACCTGCAATCCTCCTGTCTCAGCCTCCCAAGTACTGGGATTACAATTGTGTGCCACCATGCCTGGCTTCGATTGCCCCCTTAATGGTCATCTTTATCTCTGTTTAACAGACCCCAGGCACATATTTAGAATGGCAGTGTCATTTGGGGTTCCAGCTCAGACGGAGTTGAGGTAGGGATGCATCTTATGGGGTTCGGTGGAATATATCCATGTACTTTGCCACCGCTGCCATGTATGGTCGTTGCTAACTGTCCTGGTGCAGGAATGACTTCCAGGAATGTCTCTACTGTCTATTAGCCTGATGTGCCCTGCTTTGTGACACACAGAGGCAATGCCAGAGTCGTGTCATGACATGCATGTGTCCCCCGGCTCGCAGGACTGAAAGGCTACAGGGAGTAGAAGAAAAACAAGTTTGAAATGTGCAGTCGGTTCTCATTGAACTTGTCAGAAAAGAAGTCCTCTCCCATCAGGAGAGCTCGATACTGCAGCAGAGAGTGTTTCAGATGTGCTACCTTTTTCTTTCTTTCTTGACAGGAAACACGTGAAGCAGAACCATCTTAAGTTCTTGTGTTTATAAGATCAAAAACTAGCAGAACTACAAGGACATCTGTAACAATTTGTATATGAAATAAAGAGCCATTTGAATTTTCAAAATATTAACCTAAAAAATAAAACATAATAATTTATAAAATAAGATGATAAGATACATCTATGGAACAAACATGTCTTGACTCCTTTATAATTTTGATTTCTATTGCATGAACAGAGTGGATATATTTTGTCCCAATTTTCAAATAAGATCTAAGAAGTTGTCAAGACCTGAATTGCTTTCACACGGCACAGAGGAGACCCCAGCCCCTGCTTAGCTGAGCCACAAATCTTAGCTCTCCTCGTTAGGCCACACCAGAGACAGGTGCCAATCTTCTATATACCACATTGTTTGCTGTACACGCCATGACTGACTGTGCTGTACACACAGACGGGGACACCCAGCTAACGAGGTTGAAGTGCCAGGTGGCATTTCTGCTGCTCCAGGGGGTACTGCCAATCAGCCAGAGGGGCTGTCTGCTTGTGATGGGCTGTTGCATTTCTCCTTAACATGTGACTTTAGCTAGGAAAACTTTTTTTCCTCTAACTTTATATTTTAAAAAAAGGTTCTCCTATAGAAAACTCAAAGAATGGTGCGAGAATAGCCGTACACCCTGAACCTGGATTTAATTGTTTTCCTTTTGCCACATTAGCTCTTTGTTCAATCCCTGTCACCCTCCCTCCCTCTCTCTTTCCCCTCCCCCATTTGAAACCTAGTTACAGACAAAGATATTTCACTCTACAATCTTCTGCATGTATCTTCTAAGGCTGAGATGGGGGATCGCAGGTTCAAGGACAGCCTCAGCAATGTGGCAAGACTATCAGCAACCTAGGGAGACCCTGTTTCAAAACAAAATATAAAAAGGGCTGTGGGTGTAGCTGGAGGTAGAATGCCCCTGGGTTCAATCCCCAGTACCCCCCCACACACACACACATTCTTCTGCATAACCAGCGCCAAAACCATAACCAATACCAGCATCACACCCAAGGACTTGAACATCAGCACAGTGATAACGTTTAAGACACAGCCCAAGTTCCAGTCGCCCTCGCTGTCCTTCACAGCTCTTCTTCAATCAAAGACCCATCGAGCGTCGTACAATTCACTTGGTTCTCATGTCTCTTTACCTACATTTTTCTTTCTTTCATGACATTTTTGAAGCGTTTAAGCCAATTGCCTCATGGAATGCCCCACAATGCGTATTTGATTGTTCCCACATGATTAGATTCAAGTTAAGCATTTGAGGCAAAATACTGCATGGTGTACTTCACACAGTGGGACATCGATGGCGCACGCTATCCCGCTATCCCTGTGTCATTATTGGTCGTGCCACGTTGACCACATGGCTACCATGGGTTCTGCAAGACCTCTCTATTATAAAGACATCTTTCCCCATTTGTGATTAGTAAGTCATCTGTGGGATGATAAAGTGAGATTTAATAAATCATGTGAGTGTTCCGTTCCCCAGAAATGTTTAACCTGGAGGTTGTAGCATTATTACTACTAAATGGAAAATTTGCAAAATGGTATTTTTTTTCTAATTCTGCCATACAGTCTACATTAACTGGTATTCTTCATAAAGAGGTTTTCCCTCCCCTGAATATCTACCTTTGTAAAGTGTTATTAAACAGTATCTATGGTGCTATAGTATTGCTGTATGTAGCATTACTATACACTTACAAATCCTTTCTTATTCTGTTTTTCAATCTGTTACCATTATTATTCTTTTTTTAGTGTTCAGATTGTTGCAGAATTAACCAGCAGGAGTCCCCTCAAAGCTGGCTCCTCTGAACTTTCAAAACATCTCCCATTGTCAGAGCCAGCTTCGCAGGCATGTGACCCACGCCGACACACAAGACCCTGTCCTCAGGAAAGCCTCCTTAGTTTCAAGACATTCTTGATCATTTTTCAGCAAGGGGCCCCACATTTTCATTTTGCACTGGGTTCTGTAAGTTATGTTGCTGGAGCTACCCAGGGGTCTTTGAATACATTCTTGCTTTCTGGCACATGATGTTCTAAACACATTGTGCTTACACAGTCCCTGATCTGGCCCAGGCAATTTATTCCAGGAGACTTGTTCTTTTCCAAGGGGAATGGTACTTAGAAACCAAGATCTGAATAATAAATGTGACCATTGCTCCTGGAGTAACATTGTGTCAAGAGGCTTACAGTAGGCAGAGCTGGAGGATCATGAGTTCCTGTGGACACCCCAGTTCTAATCCTGAGCATGATATTCCTCCATCTGTAGTCCTCCATCTCCTGTCATCTCCTTCCTACAGTGAGAGACTCAGGTCCCCATAAAATCAATCTACTTTTTCACTTGCTGTATCCTACAACACACACAGAATAGTTTCATTCTTGCAATATTAATATCTATATTACTACTAATATTACTATCGATAGGTATAAGCATATTTCTTAAGTCCCCTCTGTTGGTCTTTTTTTTTTCTTTTTTTTTTTTTTTGTGGTACTGGAGATTGAACCCAGGGGCTTCTACCTCCGAGCTACACCTCCAGCCCCTATTTTTTATTCTTGTATTTATTTATTTATTTATTTTTGCAGTACTGGGGATCAAACCCAGGGGCATTCTACCTCTGAGCTCCACCCCCAGCCCTATTTTTTATTCTTTATTTTGAAACAGGGTCTCACTAAGTTGCGGAGGACCTCACTAAGTAGCTGAGGCTAGCTGCGAACCCAGATCCTCCAGTCTCAGCCCCCCAAGTACTGGGATTACAAGCATGCGCCACCACACCCGGCTTTGGCCTTCTTTTAACACTTTTATTGGTGCAGTGTAGTTATATATCATAGTGAGATTCAAAGTGATACAAACACACTCATCACTTGGTGTATTTCCCTCCCTATCCTACCCCACTCTCCCTTCCTACCTCCCCATACATGTTAGTGAAGTTGGTAGGGATACCTTCTTTTATGGACATAAATTTATTTGAACAATTCCCTTCCTCAATCCTTTTTCTCCTCCCCACCTCCCTTTCCCAACTCCCCTCCACTGTTCTACTGGTTTCTCTCCTCATTTGACTGAAGTCCCTTTTGCTTCCTATTTTCTCTCTAGTTTCCACATATGAAAGAAAACATATGACCCTTGACTTTCTGAGACTGGCTGATCTCACTTAGCACAATATTCTCTAGTTCCGCCCATTTTCCTGCAAATGACATAATTGTGTTCTTCTTTATAGCTGAGTAAAATTCCAATGTGTGTATAGACCACATTTCCATTATCCATTCATCTGTTGATGGACACCTAGGTTGATTCCATAATTTGGCCATTGTGAATTGTGCTGCTATAAACATGGGTATACATGGGTCTTCCTTTCTTTACAATGAGACTGGGGGACCATTCAATGGATTTGAACATTGAACTACCTGTCAAGATAGCCCTGCAAACAGACTGTACATGCTAGGAAGTAGACTGCCAGCACTGGTCTCTCAAAGGAGATCAAAGGGGATGCTGTGTAAAATAAAAATCCCAGACAACCCATTGACCAAGGAATCAGGATCAGAGCAGCTACCTAAGAACCAAGATAAAAAGAATCGCACAAGTACTGCAGCGCTGAGAGCAAACAGAAAGTTCGAGAGTCCCTGCTTTCGCTCATGTGCTTGCCAGCTACTGTGAGGAAGCCGAGTAGTTTAATCAAAGTTCTCATCATTAAGGTTTACAGGTTTAACTTTAAGTGCAACATTTAAGGTAATTATAAAGAGCCACGTATTTTAAATCTAAAAGCTAGCTCACTTTGCCTATAACTCATAAAACCCATGTGTATTCATTTTTTGCGGCTGCTGTCAGAAATTACCACAAATGTAGTGGCTTAAAACAAAACAAATTTATCAGGAGTCTGTCTGGGCTGCAGCCAAGGTGGCAGAAAGACTGCATTCCTCCTTCTCCGGCTTGTAGAAGCTGTTGCATCCCTGGCTGTCGTCCATCTTCAAGGCCAGCCATGGCCAGTCTAGGTCCACACCATGGCTCTGACTTCTATCCTCCTGCCTCCCTCTTCCCCATGTAAGACCCTTGGCCAATCCAGACAACCTGGGGTAACCTATTCCACCAGGAGATGATTATCCACCCTAATTCTTTTTTCTTACACTTTTATTGGTGCAATGTAATTATATATCATAGTGAAATTCAATGTGATACAAACATATATGCACACACACACATACACACACACACACACACACACACCATCGCTCTCCCTTCCTCCCCCCTCACATGTTAGTGAGATTGGTAATGAAACCCTCTTGTATGGAGATAACCTTATTCAACCCTTCCTCAGTCCTTGTTTTTCCCCTCCCCATTTCCCTCCCCCAACCCCCTTCCAGTATTCTTTTTTTTTTTTTTTTTTTTTGCGGTACCAGGGATTGAACCCAGGGGCATTCTACCTCCGCACTACACCCCCGGCCTTATTTTTTTTTATACTTTATTTTGAAACCGGGTCTCACGAAGTTGCGGAGGGCCTCACTAGGTAGAGAGAGAGAGAGAGAGAGAGAGAGAGAGAGAGAGAGAGAGATAGGGAGAGAGAGAGAGAAAGAGAGAGAGCTGAGCTGGTCGCGAACCCAGATCCTCCGGTCTCCACCTCCCAAAGTACTGGGATTAAAAGCATGCACCACCACGCCTGGCCCCCTTCCGGTATTCTACTGGTCTCTCCTCTCATTTGACTAAAGTCCCTTTTGCCTCCTATTTTTGTTCTAACTTCCACATATGAGAGAAAACACACGACCCTTGATTTTCTGAGACTGACCGATCTCACTGAGCATAATATTCTCTAGTTCCATCCATTTTCCTGCAAATGACATAATTTTGTTCTTCTTTATGGCTGAGTAGAATTCCATTGGGTGTATGTACCAATTTTCGTTACCTGTTTGTCTGTTGATGGACACCTAGGTTAGTTCCGTAATTTGGCTATTGTGAATTGTGCTGCTATAATCATGGTGTCAACCCTAATTCTGTCTACAGAGTCAGTTCCGGCTCCCATGTGACATCACAGGTTCTGGGGTTAGGATGTGTACCTCTTTGGGGGCTATTACTCTGCCTACTGCAACAAGTAATACTGGACCTTCTTGTTCCTAAACATGTTCTAACATACTGTTACATCCAAAAGTATAGCAAAGCCTGGAAAATAAAATGCATCTTTGCTAAAGGTCCCTTGGGGACACTGAGAAGGGACCTGTATTCCTTCATGTCTAAAGGGTAGGTCCCCTCTAGACACCCCTTCCTGGGGCCTCTTCCCAGCTTTCCTCATAGCAACTGTGTGAGGGATGCATCAGTTGCTTGAGACCCAGTCTCCAGACTTTTCTATCTGCACTGTGCTCAGGAAGGCCAGCTGTGCACTCTCTTCCTGCCCCGGTTGGGTAGATAGGTTGGGTTGGGTTGGGTTGGTTAAGCTAAACATGGAATTTGGTCTAATGGATGCAGAATCGGGAAGTACAAAGCCTGGGTAGAAGGTTGGGGGACTGGAGAGGACTGGAGGTGAAGTATCCACTCCCCCACTCCTGCTGGGCCATGTTCTCCTCCCCAAAGCTTAACTCCCACCTGGTGGCCCTATCTCCAGCTACAAGTCTCCCTCCAGGTTCTGATCATCATTACCTCTCCCTTACCCCCTGAGATCCCTGGGGCTTCATTACTTCTCTCTTACTAGCTCTGGGGGCTTCACCACCCCTAGATGGTTTCCTTAAATCTCACCCGCACCTTTGTAAATTGTCCCTTTCTTGAATTCTGCACTACGCATTTGCTGTAGGGAGTCTGCAAGGAAGGGACCTTAGAAATAAATTTAAAAAACAAAACAAAAGAAACTTCTGATTCGTAGCCATGTGTAGTGACGCATGTTTGTAATCCCAGTACTTGAGAGGCTGAGACAGGAGGCTCATAGGTTGAAGACCAGCCTCAGCAATATAGTGAGACTCTCAGCAACCTAGCAAGACCCTGTTTCAAAAACAAAAAATATTAAAATGGTTGGGGGTGTAGCCCAGTAGTATTCTGCCCGAGTTCAAACCCCAGTACCACAAAAATTAAATCGATTAATTAAAAAAAACAACTTCTGACTTGCTACAACATGAGGAACATTGAAGACACTCTGCTAAGTGAAATAAGCCAGTCACGAAAAGACAAATAGTGCATGATTCCACTTATATGAGACACTTAGAGTAAATTCATTAAGACAGAAGAGTGGTAGTTACCAGGGCTGAAAGAGGGGTGGGTGGGAAACATGGAGTTTAGTTTAACGGGTGCAGAATTTCAGTTGGAGATGAAACTGTTCTGGAAATGAATGTTGGTGAGGTTGCACAATGCATGAGTATTGAATACCACTGGACTGTACACTTAAAAATGGTTAAGGTGGTACATTTTATGTTATTTAATTAAATAACATAAAATATGTATATTGCCAGAATAATATAAAATAATATGTATTGTATTACCATACAGTAATACAATAATATGTATATTGTAATATAATATTACAATAGTATGCACTTGTAATAATATGTATATTATAATAGTGTATTACAATACAATAATATGTATATATGTATTTACGAGAATAAAAACAAAAAAGAAAAAACTTTGAAATCCTTGTCACACAATCAAGGGATCTCAATTTGAGAATAGACTATGACTATATTCTGTGAGGGGGTATATCCAAGCAGGCCTAGAAAAATGGAGTGGGCTGAAAGATGTTTCTAGGAAAGCAAGCTGAGAATTCATGTTAAAAAAAGATGCAAGCACCATGAACCTGACCCAGGAACAAAGTCTTGTTCTATTCCATACCTTTGATTTTCTCACCATACAAACCCTACCAAAATTTACTCTCTTGTCAGACAGAAAGTGCAATTTCTCAGTTCATGCAGCATCTCTGGGAATGCACTTCCAAACATCTTTAAACTTGCCACAACACTTCTACAATTACAAGTAAATACGTGAAATGCCGGTTTCCCCCCTGAACAGGATCATGAATTGAAATTGTCCCTTTATCCCAGCTCAATCCCCGTCAGCCATAGCTGCTCACTCAATTTTTTTTTTTTTTGGTACTGGAGGCTGAACCCAGGGGTGTTCTATCTCCACACTACACCCCAGCCCTTTTTATTTTGAAATCGGGGCTCCCTAGGTTGCTGAGAGTCTCACTAGGTTGCTGAGGCTGGTCTAGAACCTGCGATCCTCCTGTCTCAGCCTCCCAAGAACTGGGATTACAGGTGTGTGCTACCATGGCCAGCTCACTCAATATTTGAATGGATGGATGCATTCTGAGTACACCATGGTGGTTGGCAGCTTAATCTGCTTCTGCCCAGCCCCATGGAAGCATGTCTAGATCATAGGGCTACCGAAGATTATAAATAAAATAATTGTTGATGTGAACTCTGTAAAATTCTGGGGGCATAAGCAATATCACCTTACAACAGGTAGAGGATGGAGCAGGGACATGAGAGCCATTCAGGATGGGTTTTTAAGTCCTTGGGATGTCAGAAATCACAGCAGCGAATCCCCTGCCTTGGAGCATAGTAAACCCACTCTCCCTTTTCTTCTGTCTTCTCACCTCACTCCATCTTTTTGTCATCCGTCTCAGAGCTTTAAGATGGCCTTTTTCTCTGTTAATGCTTCGAAGCTACATTCATCAAATCAGTTATATTTAACTTTAATGGATCTTGCAACTATTAATCTATTTATTGAGATAGCTGTGAAAGGGGAGAAGGTCCCCATTCAGCTTGCATTTTCCTGTCTTAGCTCATGGTTCGTATGAATACCAGTGGCTTATAATTCTTGACTTTAAACCTGGTCAGCTGTTTCTATTATAAGATCATCATCGGGTTTACAAAGCCACCCACATTCAGGATTATTATTTAGCCACTATTGAAGGTTTCTGACCGCTGTCGGGATAATGAGGGGAGTCCAAGAAGGCATTTCCATCATTCGCTCACTGCACAAACACAGAGTTTATTCCCAGCTTCTGTGCAGCGCCGAATCTCCCTTTACCTTGCTAGGGCACCAGGTTTCCACATCAGCTAGCCTCAGAGCTCTCTATCAATGTCTTGGGTCTTTTCTCATCTTCTACTGACTTAGTAGCATCTTTTTTATTTTACATATTTATTCTCTCTCTCTATATATATATATACATATATATGTGTGTGTGTGTGTGTGTGTGTGTGTGTATTTTGGGGGGGTACTGGGGATTGAACCCTATTGTTGAGAACACAGCCTCACAATCTTTACGCCATTGGCTGAGGGGATGCCGGGGGAGGGGTTGTCACAATATTTAGGAAATGCTATCTACAAAAATACAAGCACAGGTACACAAATACAGTTACACAAATGTCAGCTTTACAACATGGCGCCCAAGTTAAGCCATTCCTTTGATAGAAAAGACCTATTTCTCACAATGTGAGGAGCAAAGGCCTTGTGCCCTCCCCCTCTTCGCTTCCCACCACCATGCCCTGAGAGCCACAGACCCAGCCTCACGTGGACTGAACCCTGAAATCTCTAAAAAACTGTGAGCAAATAAATCTTCCTTCCTCTAAATTATGTGGTCAGTTGTTTTGGATTTTGGATTACGGCAGTGTTGATTGTTGATTGTTGTCCAAGCATAGCATTCCACGCAGGATGAGCCTGTTCTTATCACAGGATGACAACAAGAAGAAGGAGAAAGGGACAAGGGGAGGTTGTTGGGAGCATTGAGAATTGCATGGAAAGAATTTTCTGGACTGGGCTCCTCCTGGATTCTGAGGAGTTTGTCCTGCATCTTCCAAGGCATTGCTAATGCTCTTCAATACGATTTTAGCACTATTTTTGTGAAAGGCTCCATGTTGTATTTCGATCATCTGTCACCTTTTATTCTTCCCCACACGATGCATGGTCCATCTGATTCTTGCCCTAAGCTTAGCTGTGCCACTGAACACACAAAACCTCTGGGTGGAGTATTAAAAAGGAATGAAGCACCGGTACTTGCTCCATGTGGATGAACCTTGTGAACTTTAGGCTAAGGGAAGGAAGCCAGAGACAAAAGACTAAATTTTATATGATTCCATTTATTCGAAATGCCCAGGGAGATCCATAGAGAGAGAAAGTAGATTAGCTGTTGCCAGGGGCTGGGAAGAGTGGGGATGGAGAGCTACTATTAATGGCTACAGGACATCTTTTGGAGATAATGAAATGTTCCAAAGTGGATTGTGATGAGATTGTACAACTTTGTGAATATACTAAAAACCATTGAATTGTACACTTTATTTATTTATTTATTTATTTATTTATTTATTTATTTATTTATTTTGCAGTACCGGGGATTGAACGCAGGGGCGTTCTACCTCTGCGTTACACCCCCGGCCCTATTTTTTTATACTTTATTTTGAAACCGGGTCTCACGAAGTTGCAGAGGGCCTCACTAAGGAGAGAGAGAGAAAGAAAGAGAGAGAGAGAGAGAGAGAGAGAGAGATGGCTGGCCGCGAACCCAGATCCTCCGGTCTCCGCCTCCCAAAGTACTGGGATTACAAGCGTGTGCCACCACGCCCGGCCTGAATTGTACACTTTAAATGGGTGAGTTGAGCCGGGTGTGGTGGCGCACACCTGTAATCCCAGTACTTAGGAGGCTGAGGCAGGAAGATATCAAGTTCCAGGCCAGCCTCAACAACTTGGTGAGACCCTGTTTACAAATAAAAACTAAAATAGGGCTGGGAGAGTAGCTCAGAGGTAGAACACCCCTGTGTTCAATCCCCAGCACCACTAAAAAATAAAATAAATGGGTGAGTTGTACCATGTGTGAATTATATCTCACTAAAACTGTCACACACAAACAGAAAAAAACACCTCTAGATAAAGGGGGAAAGAAGTGGGTAGTAAAAGGAAGTGAACAATAAAAACTTAGAGAAATCAGAGAAAGACACTTTTTTTAAGAGAAAGGGGGGAAAATGTTCTTGTAAAACCAGAGCTTTTTACCCAATTCCTAAGAAGAGCGCTGTCTCTAAAGTATGTTCTGGAACTGGCAGGAACCAGCGGGGGGGTTGGGGGGGGCTGGATCAATGCCGCAAAAGAGGAAAACAGACAAAGGGCAAAGTTAGCAAGAGAATCAAACACACCGCAGGGAACAGTCGGCAAACCAGGAAGCAGGCGGAAGCGCAGCAGGGACAAAGCAACAGGAAAATTATTTTGAAATAAAAAGTAAATGGGATGAGGGAGCCCACTTTCTTTCTCCTGGCCTCTTCTCCCCCACACACCCCTGTGCGCCCACTCCTTCCCTCCCCTCTCTGTCTGGCTCCCCGCGCCCTCTCTGTCTGGCTCCCCGCGCACCCCCTCTTAGAGCCTCTCTTCCAGGTCCTGCTCCCCTGAGGGTCCCCATTCCGGCTTTGTTCATGACGGAAAAGCTCAGGCAGGGCTTTTCCGGCCACCAAGGTGTCCTTCCTGGACAGCCTCCCTGCCTCCCTTGCTCTGATGGACAGGCCAAGGACATCGCAGCCTCAGGCACATACCCAGTGGTTAGCAGTGGCCCTGGGGGCTGGCGGGGGCCTCCACCGGCCCCCAGCTCCTGAGCAGCGGTGCCTGCCCCTGGTCCTGGACGGAAGGCCAGGAAGCCGGACAGTGGTTCTTCATGGATGGAGCCAGAAAGGAGCCGCAGAGAGATGGGGGAAGCCCCTGCACGCAGACAGCTGAGCGGCGTGTAGGAGCAGCGCTGGCTGGGGCGGGCTCCTTCAACTTCCTCCCTGCCACACATCTGGCCAGGGCCCTGGACCATGAGGCAGGAAGTTCTGAGCTCCTTTATTTAGCTGTGACTTGTGGCCTGGGCAAAGCCTTTAAACCCACTTCCGTTCCACATGCATACAGCAACTTTTGCTTCCAGGTGGCCCAGGGTCTCCGACAAAGTGGTGATTCCAACTTACAGTGTTGGAACCTGAACAGGGAAACCTTAGGCGGGGCCTGGAGTAGAGCTCAGTCCCCTAACCCAGCCCTGATCGGATAGACCCGGAGTAATTATCAGGGTGACACTCTGATAGTGCCTTATAAATGACTGAGGAGAATACAAGGCTACAAGAGGTAACATCTTTGTCTATTCATACTTTTTATAAAAGAATTTTATGTATTTTATTATTATTATTACTATTATTATTATCATTATTATTATTTTGGGGGTATTGGGAATTGAACCCAGGTGTATTCTACATCTGAGTTACATTCCTCCCCCAGCCCTTTTTATTTTTTGTTTTGAAACAAGGTCTCGCTAGGTTGCTAAAAGTCTCACTAAGTTGCTGAGGCTGGCCTTGAACCTGCGATCCTCCTGTCTCAGCCTCCCAAGTACTGGGATTACAGGTGTGTGCCACCACACCTGGCAAAAAGGAATTTTAAATTGTGTAAATTGACTACTTAAAAAGAAAACCCTGGCATGAAGCAATGTACTTTCATCACATGAAGATATTCAAGGGCCCAGGGATGGGAAGGGGTCTGAATGCTTCACGTTTTCTCTGGCGTAGGGTGGAAAGCCACCCGGGCAGAAAGGAGTGACTCATTGTCCAGGATGGGCTGACCTCATTCAGATATGTGCATGGCACATCATTTGGGGACTCCAAGTGACCTGGCTTTGCAAATAGGATTTACATCACCAAAACTGTGCAGCAACTAATCAGACTTCCTAAGGAATCACGCACGTGGAAATTAGAAATTCAAACCCTGGGGGAAATATTAAAACTATTACAACCACCCCGCCCCTATCCTACTCAGTTTCCAAGTTCCAGCAAAAAGTCCAAGAACATCTACAATGGTTGAAGGAATAATTTACTGCAGTATTATATCACCAGGGAGCATTTATTAGGCATCTACGTGCTTATGGTTCTGGGCTAATCACTATACAAAGAGAATTGCATAGAACTGGGCTCGGCCTCTCTCTCTCTCTGGGTTTCAAGACCTTACCACATAAGGTAGATGGCACTCACCTGGACAAACAGGTTCAGGACACAGTGACAGCAGATAGAATTGCAATGTCCCAGTGACTAGACAGGGAAGCATTCAGCTGGTCAGGGTTGTGCACCTGAGGCTGGGAGCCAGGAGAGAACACACCTGGTGTGAGTAGCTGCTGGTTTCCTGGAGACGCTCAGGTTCAATGGCAGAGGCACCCCAAGCCTCTTAGAAGATGGCAAGCCAGCCGGGCGTGGTAGTGCACGTTTGTAATCCCAGAACTTGGGAGGCTGAGACCGGAGGATCCGGGTTCGCGGCCAGCTTCAGCTACTTAGTGAGGCCCTCCGCAACTTAGTGAGACCCTGTTTCAAAATGAAGAATAAAAAATAGGGCTGGGGGTATAGCTCCGAGGAAGAATGCCCCTGGGAATCCCTGGTACCACACAAAAAAAAAAGAAGATGGCAAGCCAATCCCCTGGTCGGCGGAGAGGCCTGCATGGGATGAGGTTGCAGGTGGGAGGGAGGCGGTTTGGGGGTCAACAGCTGGGCTGGAGTACAAGGAGGTGGAGAGCAAGTGGCCCGGGTGTGGCCTACAGACAACAGTGAAGCAGAAGTGGCTCTTTCCCGGGGGGACAAACAAGGGGACTGGACAGAAGGCAGCTGTGGCTGGCAGTGCCACCCGCACCTTCTGTCCCAAGGGCTTTCTCAAGCCTCTGGGGTGCTCAGACACCCAGGAGATGTGGCAGACTTGTGAGTAGTGGGAGTGGGCAAGCAGAGGAACTAAAGAAGGGCTGAAACGTGCAGAGTAGAAGACAGAGGGTGAGGGCTGACAAAGAACAGGAACCCGGGACCGCTGGGCGTGGAGAACATGTGCTTAGATCCATCCGCTCTTGAGGAGGAGGAAGAGACCTCAGAAAAGCCCAAGTATTTCTGCAGATGAATGAAAACCACGCAGGAGGGGATCCACAGGAGCTCTGGGGTTTCTGCTGACAGCTGCCTTTTGCTTAGAATCAGGCCCCTCAAAGGGATTTGCAAGTAGTTACACCTGATTCAGCCGCATCCAGCCTCAGCTGCATCCAGCCTCCAAACTGCAAGAGAATTCTGTCATTGGAATGCACCAGGTGCTGTGTGCCTGTGTGTTTCTATCATACTACACCTCAACAAGATTCATGGTTACAATGTGCCAATACAAGTACATTAAAATAAATAAATAAATAAATGGCATTGCAAAAAGAACAACCCTTCTCAGGTCTGTAAGAGAAGTCTGGGGCTAGCTGCTGCCCCAGAAATGGGGCAGAGACCAATCATACAGAGATTTGCAACTCACCTTTGCAGAAATCCACAAACAGAAGTCAGAAAACCTAAAGTGTGATGGACACATTGCTGGGGCTCTGTGTGGCCAAGACTAGGGGTTAAAATCTCCAGGGCACCCAATCACAGAGAGCCCCACACTTTTGTGAGTTTTACTTCCTGGACATTGACTAGGTCCTCACAAAGGATATTGGAGAAAAATTCCTTGTTCTTGACCATGTTGAAATAGATCAGAACATCCTGTTCTTAATAAGATTTGCCCTCAGGAGAAACTATCTAACCACAACCTAACCTGCTCAGGTCTACATCTACCTAGAATAAGGGAAATACCCAATTCCAGCCCCTCTAGATGATCTGTTCCCTGCTAAGGTACCACATGGAAAAATACCTGTGAAGGTCACGGACCCGGGGCACAGGCTCACCAAAAGAGAGACCCGATCACAGGACTATATAGCACCTCCCCTCCTCACACATCTTATTTCCACATTACTAAAGGCCAAATCACCAATGTTCCTTTTATATCTATCTTTCTTTTCTTTTCCTTTCTTTCATTTCCTTTTCTTTCTTTTTTAGTGCTGTGGATTGAACCCAGGGTTGTCTACATCCAAGCTACACCCCCAATCCTTTTTATATTTTATTAAAAATCTAAGGCAATCTTAATGATAAATAAAAGAAAGGGTGTGTTTTTGAAAGTCAACATAGATTTTGAGGCTATAACAGGCAATTCACAGAAGAGGAAATGCCAATGGTTGATGAGGTTGCTCGACTCCACTTATTCTCATGGAAATACAAAGTATAATAGTGAGATGCTATGTTTTTGCAAAACAGACTGGAAAAAATTCTAAATTGTCCTTAACCAAGGTGAAAAAATAGGTTCTCTCCCATACCCTGGTGACACATTGACATCCATTTGTTTGTTTGTTTGTTTGTTTGTTCATTTTTTGGATGGTGACTTGGTAGTATCCATGCCTTTCAACCAGTAATTCACTACCAGAATTACTGGTTAAATACCAGTAATAACAATACCAGGTATCTGTTTCCTATCTATTTTAGAGAATTACTCAGGTATGTGCAGAAAGAAGCAAAGAATGCTTATTATAACAACATTTCCAGTAGAAAAAAATGGAACTTACACAACTATCATTAAGAAGACTGGTTAGATTCTGGCGCATCCATGGAATACAATGTTGCAGTAAAAAAAGAATGAAGATACTCATTGTGATGTGAGACTACAATGCACCAATAAAAACATATTAAAAAAATAAAATAAAATACAAAAAAAAGAATGAAGATGGAAGATTATATAAATGGTCTTATGGAAAGACCACAGAGACACATTGTTAACTGAAAGCTACAAGTTGCAAGACACTACAACTAGCACATTACTTATGTAAATGCATGTACAAAAACATGCATTTCTTTATGCCAGTGTGGTCATGCAAATGCATATAAGAAGAAAAAAATGCATCTAAGAAGAGTTGGACAGATTTATACCAGACCAATAATAGCAATTACCTCAGGGGAAGGAAGTAGGTTGGTGCTTGGAGGAGTGTCTTAATCCCTTAGTGTTGCTAAAACAAAACACCACAGACTAGGCCATTTATAGACAATTAGAAATTTACTTCTTGCAATTCTGAAGGCTGAGAAGTCCAAAACCAAGATGCTACAGGAATGTTGTCCGTTGAGGGGCTGGTCTCTATGTCTAAGATGGTGTGTTGAACACTGTCCTCCAAAGGGGACAATCACCATGTCCTCACATGGCAGCGGGATGGGAAAGGGGATGAACTCACTCCCTCAAGCCCTTTAATAAGGGTCCTAATTCCATCCATGAAGGACCTACCCTCATGACTCAATCACCGCCTAGAGGCCCACTCCCCCTCTCCCTCCCTCCCTGTCTCTTTCCTGTGGTACTGAGGATTGAACCCAGGGACATTCTACCTCTGAGCTACACCCCCAGCCCTATTTTATTTTTTATTTTTGAAACAGGGTCTCACTAAGTTGCGGAGGGCCTCACTAAACTTCTGAAGCTGGTGTGCAATTAAAAATGAATTTTAAAGAATGGGGAAAAAAGAGTAGGACATGGTGGTGCACACCTGTAATCCCAGGACTTGGAAGACTGAGACAGGAGGATCACAGGTTCAAGACCAGCCTCAGCAAATTAGAGAGACCCTGCTTCAAAATAAAAACGGCTGGGATGTAGGTCAGAGGTAGAATACCCCCTGGGTACAATCACCAGTACCAAATAAATAAATAAATAGGCAAAACATGAATGAGCGCCTCAAGAATGGGTGGCATAAAGTATTAACCACATAAACTTTTGTTTTCTTTCGAGAGGAACAGACCAGTATTTTTCATCTCAGTCCAGCTAACATGAACGTTCAAAACTTATTTTTCTGGCAAAGATTACAGTCACAGGTGTGCTGTGCATTCCTTCATCATCACTTAATGAATGGTGACCTCATACGGGGTCACAGTCAAGGACCAACTGTGCTGAAAATGTCATTACAGCTTGACTCCATCAAAATTATAATGAGAAAATATGATCAGATACTAAATCCCAGGTCTCATCATAACCATTGGAAAAATATTTTCTGTATGTATAATGTGCCTACTGTGACCCACCATTTATAGGTTCTTGATAGATTAAATAAAACCCAATTAAAATTCCATTCTTTCAGTCGTTCAATCTAGTTGTTGAAGCGTACACACACACATACACACGTGTGTGTATATACAGTAATATACTATTACATATTTCTGTATGTTTGAAAGTTTCCATAATAAACAATTGGAAACAATTCCGTTGCTTCTTTCAAACTCTCAGATTATCCTTTACTATCACATTGTTCTGACTTTATTAACTGGTGGCTCACAAATTCCCAGCAGGTTCCCCTTAATTCCACTGTGCAGTCCGGTCTGTAGAGAGAAGCCACAGGACTCTTCTATAACAAGCTTGTGCCACTCCCCTGCTGTGTCTCCACATGGCTCACCACAAAAAGCCCAAACTCCTCTGCCCGGCTCTCCGGGTTCTCAGAATCCAGCCCCTCCCTTCTGTTTCACTGGTTCTCCATGACCCTGAGGCTGGCCTTCTCCCCAGCATCTTATTTCCTTCTCTGAATCTCTGCTATGGGGAACTGTACGAGGAATATTCTTCCCTGTGGCCTTCGCTTGTCTAAGTTTGACTTGTTCACATCGCATCCTTAATCTGGCTTTTCCCATTCACTCTGTCTTGAGCACCTAACATCTGAACGATCATCATCTAACTCCTGCCTCTTAGCAAATGCAACATCTTCATTAGCGCACGCGCACACACACACGCACATACACACACACACATGCACACACACACACACACACTTCAGTGATTCTCTCTCAGCTACTTAAGAGGGAGGAAACAAAAGAATCAAGCACCAACTGAAAGATGTTGATACATTATCAGTTTCAATGGAATGATGCTTCTGAATGTACACAAAGGTAAGTTCACCAAAAACATGCAAACGTGTCATGCATTCATTCAATACATATTTAACTGAGCATCTACCATGTACCAGTCACTGTTCTAAGCATTTTAAATGCACCAGCAAAGCTGGGCATGATGGCACACGCCAGTAATCCTAGTACTCGGGAGGCTGAGACACACAAGATCAAAGGTTCAAGGACAGCCTCAGCAACTTAGTGAGACCCTGTTTCAAAATAAATAATAATAATTTTTAAAAAGGGCTGAGGGTGTAGCTCACACGTAGAATGCCCCTGGGTTTAATCCCCAGTTCCAAAAAAACAAAAACAAACAAATCAGTGAATAAAACAAATGATCCTTTGTAGAATTTACATTCTTGTGTTGGAGGCAGAAAATATAACTCATATACAAATAAGTATACTGTATAGTATATATTTCTGTGTGAAGAAGAAATAGAAAGGTTAATAGAAAATGGATCCGAGAGTGCAAGGCAGGGAATGTTGGGGGGGGCCTATGACTGCAATATTTTTTTTTTGGTACGGGGGATGGAACCTAGGAGCATTCTACCTCCAAGTTACACCCTAGCCCTTTTTATTTTTTTATTTTGAAACAGCGTCTCGCTAAGTTGCTGAGGCTGACCGATGATCTTCCTGTCTCAGCCTCCCAAGCACAGGGCTACAGGCGTGCGCCCTCACGCCCGAAGATTGCAATCTCAAATCGCATGGTCAGGGAGGTGACTTTTGAAAAGACTTGAAGACAGGGAGGGAGTTGGCCGTGACACAGACATCTGGGGGAACAGCATTCCAGACAGCCACGCAGAGGAAACCTACCCAGGAACGAGCCTGGTGAGTCTTTCATGTTCTCTTCTGAATGTCTCAAGGTGGACCTTCCGATGTCACCATAAAGAGCAGCAAGATTCCTCACCACCTGCCTGCCTTCTCTCTTCCTGATACTCCTCTTCTCAGTGGACCTGGCTTTCTAGCTACGCAATCTTGTCCAATGCACATGACAAGTGTCCGGTTGGGCGATATGCTACCTGAGCCTTGCTGTCGTTCCTCTCCAGCATTCACTACACCGCAGATCTCAAGGGAGAGTCTCAGGACACATTTGTCGGGCTGGGGATACGTATAGCTCAGTGGGAGAGCACGCACTTAGCACGTTGAGGACCCGGGTTCATCCCAGGCACACATTTGTTAACCAATTGATGGCCTTGGTGGCCAAAGTTTTCAGTTCCATGGTGGAGCCTCTTCCATCGATTTCATGTTGCGCCCTCTGGAGAATTGTAACTAGAACTTGGTGCATTAGAGGGGAAGGAAAAATCTCTATTTCCAGCCTTGGATGGAATCTGACCAAGTTCAGTGTGAGGGAGGAGGATGGGCGGCCAGAGGCAGAGGAGGAGGATGGGAGAGCTTCGATGCCTTGGGAGGCCACGCTGCAGAGGGCCGGGGAGCCTCTGGCAGCCAGCCCAGCCTCATTCTGCCCCCCATGACACTGAAGGACAATCGGCTTAATTCAGAGTCTCCGCAAATTGAAAACAATGAGGCATGCCAGAGAGCTACAATTTGTACATTTTCACTTAAAAACACAACCTATAAATCATGTTTATCACCATATGGAAGTCATTATGGAAAGCAGGAGATGGAGAAAAGTGAAGAGATAAAAAATCAGGATTTCATCTGCCTCATTCTTAGTCATTTATTTTCATCTGGCTAGGCACACATATTAAAAACTGAGACAAGCCGGGCATGGTGGCGCACGCTTGTAATCCCAGTACTTGGGAGGCTGAGACCAGAGGATCTGGGTTCGTGGCCAGCCTCAGCTACTTAGTGAGGCCCTCCGCAACTTAGCAAGACCCTGTTTCAAAATAAAGAATAAAATTAGGGCTGGGGGTGGAGCTTGGAGGTAGAGTGCCCCTGGGTTCAATTCCCAGTACCACAAAAAAGAAAAAAGACAAGCAAAATTACCCAACCAGGAACACCTTGTCACCTTAATTCGATTGAATTTTATCTTAGCCATGTGAGAGAAATAGTGATTTTTCTAACTGTAAAAACAATGCCTTTTTCTTTAGGATTTTTTTTTTCTGTTTTGTGCTACTAGGGATTGCATTCTACCTCTGAGCTACACGCCCAGCCCTTTTTATTTTTTTTTTTTTTATTTTGGAACAGGGTCTTGCTAGGTTGCTGAGGCTGGCCTCAACCTATGATCCTCCTGTCTCAGCCTCCCACATACTGGGATTATAGGCGTGCACCACTAGGCCTGGCTAGGATTTATTTTCTTGACAGAGACAGGCTGGCAGGTGGTTTATTTCTGCACCTTATCCTGATGGTTTTGCTGTGTTCAGCAGAACAGAGTCACGTCTGTGGAATGCCAGTCACAGCACAAGGAACCACTTCCTCAGACGCCATCCATTCATGGCCCTGCACTCTGTGCTGACCAGGGATACACAGGACAGGCAGGGTCCCTGCCTTCAGGAAGCCGATAGTCTGGGGAAGGACACAGGCATTAAAGGAATACTTTCACATATAAACATTTGAATGACGGTTCTGATAAATATAGAAAAGAAGTTTAGAGGGACTTGGCCTAGGCAGGGTGTGGACTGCAGTGGGACCAGGCTTTCTTTCTTTTTCTTTTTTATTGTGGTACTGGGGATTGAACCCAGGGGTGTTCCACCTCTGAGCTATACCCCCGGCCCTTTTTATTTTTTCATTTTGAAATGGTCTCGCCAAGTTGCTGAGGGTCTTGCTAAGTTGCCGAGACTGCCCTTGAACCTGCTGTGATCCTCCTGTCTCAGCCTCCCAAGTACAGATACTGCCGGTGTGCACCACCACACCCAGCGGGGCCAGGTTTTCTTGAGGAGTTGATGGGTCAGGTGAACCTTGAAGGTAGACTAATGGCATTTAGTTGGACATGAAGGAGGGACGGAGTGTCCCCAAGAGGGAAGGGGCTTAGTGATTATGAGGAACCGGAAGGCCAGGACTGCAGGGAAAGTGGAGCGGTGAGGGATTGTATTAGCCGGGGTTCTCCAGAGAAACAGAACCGATACAAGAAAGAGATTCATTATAAGGAACTGGCTCGCTCAAGCATGGAGGCCAACAAGTCCCATAAATGAGTCAGCGCCTGGAGACCCAGGAGAACTGATGGTTTAGGTCCAGGCTGAGTCCAGAGGCTCAAGAACCAGCAGAGCCAATGGCGTGGTTCCATTCCAAAGGTCAGCAGGCCCAAGACCTGCCCTCCGTTCAAGGCCGTATCTCAGGCTCTTGTTCAGAGCAGTAGGACTACTTGATCCATGTGGGCCTTCCACTGACATGACAAGGCCCACCCACATTATGAAGGCCAATCTTCTCTACTCAAGTTTACCAACTTAAATATTAATCACATCCAATTAAAAAAATTAAACTTATTCCTATTAAGTAAATAAACATTAATCTCACCCAAAACGCCCTCATGGAAACACCTAGAATGTTTGACCCACTGTCTGGTCATGTCATGTCCCAGTCAAGTTTACACATGAAACTAACCGTGACTTGAGTGGTGAGAAATGAGGCTGGACGATTTGGTGGGGGGCGGACGAGAGAGGCCTTTACACACGCTAAGAGTTTCGGTCTTTATTCTAAACTCCATGGATAATCACTGAAGAGCTTCAAGGAAAGGAAAGAAATATTCTGGTGAGTGTTGGGGAAAGATTGGTTTGGTTTGGTTGCTGTAAAGGGAGGAGAAAAGTAGGGGGAAATTCAAGGAAAGCTTTGTGGAAAGAGTAACATTTTACTTTATTATTTTATTTATTTTATTATTTTATTTTATTTGTGGTACTGGGGGTTGAACCCAGGGACATTCTACCTCCCTGCTTTACCCACAGCCCTTTTATAAATTTTTTGTTTCAAAACAGGGTCTCGCTAGGTTGCCGCGAGTCTCACTAAATTGCTGAGGCAGGTCTCGAACCTGCGATCCTGAAGGAGTGACAGTTAAGTTAGGTCTTGAAGACTGAATAGGATTTGGTTATTTGGAAAGGAATGAAGGGCATTGCAAATGCAAGGAATGTTACTAGCAAAGGAATAAAGGTAGACGTTGAGGGTATTTGGTGACCAAGTCAGCTTGACTTCAAAATGAGAAATGTGAAGGAAGAAAAGAATTTAAAATGAGCCCAGCAGGGTGGGGGTGGGGACAGATCACAGGAGACTTGAGGAACCAGGCAAGAAACCATGACCTCGTTTTACAGCTAACGAGCAGGACTTGGTTGTCTCTCTTTGAGTAAGGGATTGACACATCAAGTCTGTTTTGGAAAGATGACATTGATGACTGGATTGGCAGCTGGCGGGGATGCTGACAGAAAAGAGAGCACTGGGGAAGAAGCGACTAAAGAGTGAAAGGCAAGGGCAGGGTGGCGCTTGCCTGTAATCCCAGAACTTGAGAGGCTGTGACAGGAGGATCACAAGTTTGAGGCCAGCCTCAGCAACTTAGCAAGGCCCTCCGCAACTTAGTGAAACCCTGTTTCAAAATAAATTAAATGCCAGGCGTGGTGGCGCACGCTTGTAATCCCAGTACTTCGGGAGGCGGAGACCGGAGGATCCGGGTTCGTGGCCAGCCTCAGCTCTCTCTCTGTCTCTCTCTCTCTCTCTCCCTGTCTCTTTCTCTCTCTCTCTACCTAGTGAGGCCCTCCGCAACTTCGTGAGACCCGGTTTCAAAATAAAGTATAAAAAAAAAATAGGGCCGGGGGTGTAGCGCGGAGGTAGAACGCCCCTGGGTTCAATCCCTGGTACCAGAAAAAAATTAATTAATTAATTAATTAAATAAGGCCAGGGGTGTGGTTCAGAGGTAGAATGCCCCTGGGTTCAATCCCCAGTACTACAAAAAAAGAAAGAAAGAGAGAGGGAGGGAGGGAGGGAGGGAGGGAGGGAGGGAGGGAGGAAGGAGGAGGAGGAGGAAGGAAGGAAGGAAGGAAGGAAGGAAGGAAGGAAGGAAGGAAGGAGATGGAGGGGAAGAGGCAGTGGCGATACAGAGGAGGGGACAAATTCAGGGGACTAATCTGAGGTCAAATCAACAGAATTTAGCAACTGATCAGACTTGGAGTGAGACAGAACTCTACATTTCTAGCCTGAGTAAGTTCAAGCAACATCCTTGACCAGGTAGGGAATTCAGGAAGAAGAGGGGAACCTGGTATTATTTCAGGGAGGGGAGGAGGAGAGGTAGAAAGAAGGAAAATAAAAAATTCCAAGTCAGATAGGTTGAAGCCGGGCGTGGTGGCGCACGCTTGTAATCCCAGTACTTGGAAGGCGGAGACCGGAGGATCCGGGTTCACAGCCAGCCTCAGCTACTTAGTGAGGCCCTCTGCAACTTCGTGAGACCTGGTTTCAAAATAAAGTATAAAAAATAGGGACGGGGGTGTAGCTCAGAGGTAGAATACCCCTGGGTTCAATCCCCGGTACCACACACACACACACAAAAAGATAGGTTGAATAGGCAATGCTTACAGCACATACATAAGGCATCTGGCAAATGGTTAACATTTATGGGTCTGGAACCCAGGAGAGAAGTTAGAGTTGGAAATACAGACTCAGGGGTCATAATTACAATTATAATATTCCTAGTCTTTTGGATTTTAAAATTTAGAGAACTGGATATAGTGGCACAGGCTTGGAATCCCAGTAATTGGGAGGCTGAAAACAGGAGGATTGCAGGTTCATGGCCAGCCTCAACAACTTATCGAGGCCTTCTACAACTTAGTGAGATCCTATTTCAAAATTAGAAAAATAAGCTGGGTATGGTGGTGTATGCCTGTAATCCCAGTACTTGGGAGGCTGAGACAGGAGGATCACAGGTTCAAGGACAGCCTCAGCAAGTAGTGAGACTCTCAGCAACCTAGTGAGACCCTGTTTTGAAATAAAAACAATATAGGACTGGGGGTATAGCTCAGAGGCAGAATGTCCCTGGGTTCAATCCCCAATACCACAAAAATAAAATAAAATTTAGTAAAAATTTCCCCCCCCAAATGTTAAAATGATCAACTTTACTGTTTGTTAAATATTGTCACTTACTGTCTCCCCCACTCCACAGAGGACCAACATTATAATTCTCAAGATAAATAAATAAATAAATAAATAAACCATCATCTCAGAATAAAGGGTACTCTTTCAAACCTTTAATTTTCTTGTGTGTGATGGTGGTGCTGGGGATGGAACCCAGCGTCTCACACATGCTAGACAAGCACTCTACCACTGAGCTACATCCCCAGCCTGGAGACTCCTTAAATGGAATAAATTTAGCCTTATGAAAAACTCCCTCCATCATCCCCACTTTTCTCATTTTGCTGCAAACCTGTGAAACTTGTGTTGCAGTCCGTCTGGTTTGCATTTGGCCAGCATGGATTTGAGACACAGCGGGTGGGAGACCGGGACTATGAGATTTGCTGAGAAGCCCTGGTTGAGAGCATTCAGAGTTCATGCAGGAGAGGGGAAGCAGAAGAAAATACAACCCGAGGAAGCTGGCATTGGGCAGAAGAGATGGGCAGAGAAGCAGATGCAGTGAAGGGAAAATCAGTAAAGAAATGAAAACCAAAGAAAGAAAGAAAGAAAAAACACAGAACTAAGAAAACAAGAGGCATGCTTCCACCTTCCAGCTGCAATCTGATAAGGCTCTTGCGTGCATCTCTGCTGTGGGAGAGAAGGGATTCTAATCAGTGTGGCAAAGAGGAACCCGTATGACCCAAGTCACCAGGGGCAAGATTCACACAAAAGCCACCAACCAGACAAGGGGTCTGCAGACCACAGCCTCGGAGCGGCGTCTGTCCTGCCTGCCACCTGATTTTGTACCACACATGAGCTAAGAATACTTTTTACACTTCTACATGATTTATGTTAAAAAATTAAAAGAAGAGCACTATTTTATGACATGCGAAAATTATTTGAAATTCAAATTTCAAGGCCCATAAATAGTTTGGTTGGATCCCAGTCACCCTGAGCCGTTGACATATTATCTGTGGTGGCTTTCATGTTACATGACAGAATTAAATCGCTGTGAGAGACTGCATGGTCCACAAAGTTTAAAAAAATTGTGTGTGTGTGTGTGTGTGTGTGTGTGTGTGTGGTGCTGGGGATCAAAGCCAGGGTCTCATGCATGCTAGGCAAGTGCTCTACTACTGAGCTATATTCCCAGCCCTAAAATCTTTTTTTTTTAATTTGGTGCACTGTAATTTTATATCATATTGGGGTACAGAATGTCAAAAAATACATGCACACAACACATGGTGCCCTCCCCATTAGGTCTCCCCCCTTGTCTTTGAGATCGGAATTGGTAATTTTGTATACATTCATAGCATTATTTCTTTTTTTTTTTTGCGGTACCGGGGATTGAACCCGGGGGGGGGGGGTTCTACCTCCGTGCTACACCCCCGTTCCTATTTTTATATACTTTATTTTGAAACCGGGTCTCACGAAGTTGCGGAGGGCCTCACTAGGTAGAGAGAGAAAGAGAGACAGACAGACAGAGAAAGAGCTGAGGCTGGCCGCGAACCCGGATCCTCCAGTCTCCGCCTCCCAAAGTACTGGGATTACAAGTGTGCGCCACCACGCCCGGCCATAGCATTATTTCAACTATTGCATTCTTTATGACTTCATTCTTCCCCCTTTCCTTCCCTAATCCTCCTCAGTCACTTCCCTGGAGTCGCTGCTCATCTATCTGATACTGTCTTATTTCCAAATCTCTCTCTAGCTTCCACATATAAGAGAGAACATACATCTACTCGTTTTATGAGGCTGGCTATACTCAGTATAATATTCTCGAGTTCCATCCATTTTCCCGCAAATGGTGTGATTTTGTTCTTCTTTATGGCTGAGTAAAATTCCATTATGTGTATATGCTAAAGTTTTGTGATCCATTCACCTGTCAACGGACACCTAACCCAGCCCTAAAATCTAAAATATTTACTCTCTGGCCTTTTCCAGAAAAAGTTTGGCCACCTTGGAAGTACATGTGGAAGGAAGCAGGTGGGCATGTTAGAAATCAGGAAAAGCGCAGTCGGGTGAGCTTGGAAGGCCAGCCCTTCCTCCTCCATCCGGACTGAGATCACACAGGGAGGGAGGGAGTGTCTGGGCAGCGAGCAGCCCTACACGCATGGAGTGTGCTGTTCAGAGACCCAGAGAGAGCGAGTCACAAACTGGAGCGCGTTCCCACGTTATGTATGGGGCCCCATTTCGATTTTCATTATTGTCATTGTTTCATTTTATGATTGTGTGTTTTCCTGTTAACTTTGAAAATGTTCCTTTCAATCCACTCTGCCACTTGGAACTTGACCTCCCTCCCCAGTCCTAGCACTGATCATCGGGTCAGGGTGACATTTTCCGACGGCGCTGGTTCATTATCTGGCTCCTGGAATTGCAAAACCAAGGATCAAATGGCACGGCCTGTGTTCTCCAAGGAGGGGAGGGAATCCCACCAGAGGTCCCCTGAAACAAAGGAAACGAATAACTTCGAAACCACATCATACAATCTGGACCTGTTACAGGACAGATGGGCTTCTGAATTGTTCGACTCTATCAGCAGAACAGAGGAAGGAAATATTTTTAAAAGAGATTATGTTATTTTCCCCAGTCCTTATTATGAAACCTTACTGAAGTGAACTTTAAATGCCACAGCCCCTTTCATGGGGATGAATGAGATTCAGCGGCATGGTGGGGAAGTGGCTCCTTTGTGGAAAGTGTGCTGCACAGGCTGGGATGAATAGTGGATCCCTCTGGGCCTCTGGCTGGGTGAAGAATCAGGCTCTGAGGCACAGCTGTGTATGTTAAAAAGAAACCAGTGCCTTTAAAAAGCTATGAGCCCCATAAAAACATTAATTAAGGGGTCCTTTTTCAGATTCAAAGGACATCAGTCATACTGAATAAAAAGCCTTCTGCATTCTTGGCCCTCGACAAGAAAATGATTGGCAACCAGTTATTGTATGCAGAAGAAAAAATGCCCCGGAAGTTATGAAAAATCTCCCCAAGACAAAACCAGGCAAGAATGCTTCATCACGCTAGGCTTTCTATGCAGAATTTTCTAAAGGAAGTGATCTGTGTCATTCAGCCCCAAACCCTACTGAGCAATAAAAAAAAATTTCCTTTTAATCTATCGAAGCAGGATGAGATGGACGGGAGCCACGTTCGTTCACTTGTCTGCTTTGATGAGTGTCCTCCCACATGTAAGGAACTACATGCTGTTGGGGTTCCCAAGATCCTCTGACTATTGTATCCAACTGTGTATCAGACATCGCCACTGAAACTTCATTATCTTCTTTACCCCACTTCCGGTCTTTGCCATCTCTGCTCACCAATATTCCTCTACTCGTCAAGCCAGAACTTAGGATTCATCTCCGATTTTTCCCTTTCTCCCAAGTCCTGAATCCAAACTGCCAGTATTTCTAGAGATTAGATCTCTAGAAATCTCCCAATGATATCTCACATCTGACGATTTCTCTCTATAATCATTGCTATTATCCTCGTCTAGGCGACCGTCATCTCTAGTTTGGACTGATGCAAATGTCCCCTAATGGTCTTGCTTCCTCGGTTCTCACAGCCCACCCTGAAGATTATTTTCTACAGAGTCAGTAAGACCACAGCATTACTTGCTGAAGACCCTTCAGTGACTTCCTGTAGCACTAGAATAAAATTCAAGCTCTTTTCCATAGACTCCAAATCCTGCACAAACTAGTCCGGCTCTTTTTCTAGCTCCTTCTTGATCCCTCATTCCTCATTCTATCAGTGTTTCAGCAGCATCCATGTTTTACAGTCTTGGAACATTCTTATTCTTTCCCACGTCTAAGCCTCTGTGTTTTCAGTTTCCTGGGCCTCTAAAGCTCACCCACCACTCCCCAACTTCACAGCCCGCCATTTTTGGATCCATAATATACTCATAACATTCTTTTTCTTTTAATTATCAGGCTTTGGGGCTGAGCTAACTGTCCATATAGGGGCCCAACATGGCCCTAAAATAGCACCCTTCTTTGTGCAAGTTCTAAGCCCCCAAAAAAATAAGACAAAGAAGCCGGGCATGTGAAAACCAAAATATCACTTGACAAAATTGATACAGGAGAATGTGCATATATTACCTGCAAACAGGTGTTTTCCTAATGCTAGCCCTAGATTCAAAGAGACTTACCCCCAGTCACAGGTCTCGATGTGTCAAGGCAAACTCCCCATGTGGGGTCTAAGGCTCCACGTGGCCCCCGGGGCACCCTGGGCTCTCCTGTATTCACTGGCACCATTGCTCTGTAATTATCTGTTTATATGTCTGTTTTCCCTATCCGTCCATAAACTTCCTAAGGCAGACATCAGGTAGAATAAAGGGGGAAGGGAAGAAATATCGTGGGAACAGTTGTTGCACATAGCTTTGAGGTGTTTTATTACCACACTCTGCAGGGGAAGGATGACACACATTGGGAATGGTATCCCAGCTACAGCAAGACTTTATAAACAACATGAGAGCCAGCGCAAAGGACCCCAGCAGGGATGCCCACACATGGAAGGCCCAGTCCTGGAGAACTCTGTCCCTTTCCAGACTCAGCTCGAGGGTATAAAAGCAAGGGAAGGTCTGTCCTCCTCACAGTAAAGTCACAGAGCATTGGGTGACTTTTCTTTTTTAAACACTCTAAAGACAGAAAAAGTACCTGTCAGACACAGACTGCCCAGGACATCAGGGTTAAATGGTTCAATCCAGGTCACAGTAGCTCTGACTTCCTGGTGACAGAATGGGCCCTCAGACATTAAATTTGGTCTTGTTCTAAAACCAGTGCAGCTGCATTTGAAGTGTGTCTCTTCCAAGGAGATTTAAGCAACCCCCATATAATATATATGTACTACTAATCGCTATGCAGGCATTTCTGAGAAAGTGGTATAATCACGGCTTCTAATCCACAATCTGTCTAACTCTGTGCTGTCTCATACTAGCATTTGCATTCTTGCAAAGGGTAACATTTAGGACTGAAATACTGCATAGAACAAGAAGGTTGTGCTTACATGCAGGACAGGGACTCCACCCGGGGGAGTCTAACCCGCCAAGACTGCGGTCAGCAGGAAACAGAGCTATTAATATGTGAGTCACAACCCAAATGGAGCAAGCACTGTTCCCAGGACAGAGCAAACCATAGTTGTGCTCTGACCCTCTGTCCCCATCCGAGGGGGTCCTGGGGGCCAAGGTACCAATCACGGAGATTGTACCATTCATTGCTACGGAGAAAGCCCAAAGACTCCTGCAGAGCTAATCCTAAATGTAGAGGCATATGGATGGATCTATGTAGGTAAATTTGCACATTAAATCCTTAGAGAACCACCACCATGTTCCACATGCAACTTCTAATCACAGCATCCTTTACCAGCATCCTCCTTTTAAAGACGCTTTGGTCTTACATTGACCAAAGACATTTTGGTCTTTACATGGACCTTCAATTTTATCTAACTGTTCAGTGGAGGAGGAAGGGAGGCCCAGTGGGACTCACCTGAGCCCATGCCATTTGTAGGCAGAACCCTGCCTCTAAAACAATATTAAAATGGCACATCCATTCCACCTTTCTCTCCCTCTCTCTCCCTCTCTCTCCCTCTCTCTCTCTCTCTCTCTCTCTCTCTCTCACACACACACACACACACACACACACACACACACACACACACATCAACTAGCAGGAGTATGAATGCCGCCCTCCCAGGCACAGCCTGTGTTGTACACATAGGCATTCAGTAGGTGTTTGTTTAGTAAATGAAGAAGCAGATGGTAATGTACAGAAAGGCAGAAATGACATCCACCTCCGGAACAGGCATGTGTGCTCAGCTTTCTGCAACTGTGACTTTCCTGCTGCCTGAAGTGCCCTGCCTTTCTCAGTGGGCCCCTCCAACATGGAGGCAAGAACTCGAAAGCAGGGGACAGGGCTTGGGATTGATGGGTCAACGAGAGAGGCCAGGGTCCTGAAAGTCCCTGTTATGGTTTAGATATAGAATGTCCCCTGAAAGAGCTATGTATTGATGTTCAGAGTTGATATAATGAGGGTATAATCTTATCTGTGGATTGATCCACTGTAATGGATTTATTGGGTGGTAACCTAGGCAGGTGGGGTATGGCTGGAGGAGATGGGTCACTGTGGGTATGGCCTTGGGGACTGTGCATATGTCCTTGAATCCCCTTGCATGATCTCTCTCTTGCTTCTAGCCTCCATGATATGAGAGCAGAGTTCTCTCTCTCTCTCTCTCTCTCTCTCTCTCTCTTCCCCTCCAGCTGCCATGCCCTGAGCTCCACTGATGTAACCCAGCCTAACATGGGCTAAACCCCTGAAATCTCCAGAACTGCAAGCAAATAAATCTTCCTTCTTCTAAGTTGTCTTTGTCAGAGTTTTGGGGACACAGCAGTGAGCATGCTGACTGAAACAATCCCCTTGCTCCAGCATGGGGGTTTCCTGGTAACTCCTCCTTCATGTTCATCCCCTGGGTGGGAATCCAGAAGCCACCTCAGATTCTAGAACCCTCCTCTGAAAGACCCTCTATTCTGTCCCTCCCAGAATGGCACGGCTGTGGGGAATGAGAGCAGCTTGCCTTGTCCTGCACTATGTTTGGAACAAGAAGGAAATGAATCTACCTTTTAAATTCCTGGCCTGCATGATCACTGAGATAAACGCTTCCCTGTCAGCCACCTCCTCCCATGGCCAGCCAGAGAGGACTGTGGGAGGGGTGGGCCCAGTGACCCCGGGGCGGCCCTGCCCTGGCCACTTGCACAAGCGGCTTCCAAGCAGGATCTATAGGCCAGTGCTCCTTTGCTCTACTTATTTGTAAATGCTGGGGATCCAACCAAGGGCCTTGGGCATCCTAGGCAAGTGCTTTACCACTGAGCTACACCCCCAGCCAGTTGATCATAAACATAAGAATAGAAACCAATTAAATTGAAGACAGAAAAGAAATCAAGAAAACCTAATGTTTTACAAAGTTTCATTGATTCACCTTTATTATCCGGATTTGCAATCTGTGTAGACTTAATTGTTGTGCATGGTTTGGGTTAGAGGGTGAAAATAACTTTTTTCCAAATAAACATCCATTAACCCAGCACCATTTATTGATAAGATAATCAGATTGCCAATGTTTTCCCATGTTGCCTTGTCAAAAATCAGGTGACCTTATATGTGTAAATCTGTTTCTCAACTCTTTTGTTGTTGTTGTTCTCGGTGGTTTATCTTTCTATTTTTGCACCCATGTCACAGTGTCTTAATTACCTCCAGTTTTCTTCTTTTGATGCATTATAATTGTACATGATAGTGAGATTCATAGTGATACATTTATATATGCTCATAGCATTATTTGGTCTATTTCCTTCCCCGCACCTCCCCTTTCCCTCCCCCATCCTCTTCCACTACTCTTCAGACTTCTCTCCTGAAGGTACCTTTTCAGACTTCTCTCCTCTCATGAGGTACCTTTTCTTTCTTTTTTCCCCTCTCTCTTGCTTCCACTCCTTTGTTCTGTTAGGTACCTGCGGCCATGTTAAAGCTGGGCTCTAACTGCTTCCTCTTAGAGGGGAGAGAAGAAGGTTATACTTCATCGACATGAGCCAGCTCCCTCACTCCTTCAAACCCTAACCATATCTATGAGTCACCACTCTTTACTGACACGTCCTGCGGATGTTGGAGCTCCGGATGCGCTCAGGTCCTGATAGGATCTTCATGGAAAACTTCAGAGATCAGGCCACAGGTAGAGAAGCCTCCTGCCCTGGGCCTCTGCTCTGGGCCCAGCCCACCCGAAAGCCTCAACACAGTGGGGACCTGTTTACCAGGTCTATTTTTAAAGTGCTCTGGGGAAGTGGTTTCTGAGCCCCTGTAGGACGGGCTGTGAACAGAAGCTGTTTTATTTGTTCTGGGCTGGAAACAAAGGGGCGGCTGGGCCTGTTCTCACTGCCCCTGTGGCGTTCACCCGCACCTCACGCTACCATTACCGTGGCCAGTTGGACTGGTTGAGGAAACGGATGGCTTCCCCTCCCGCTGGATGACTGCCAGGCCGGGTTTCTTGGGACTGTCCCTGGATATCTTGGTGTGACTTCTAATGCACTTGATTTGTTATGCAGTCACCGTCCAATTAAAATAAAAGCATCCAAGAAAAAGAATCGAAGGAAAAGCAGGGGAACGTGCGGAGGATGCACGGCAAGTAAGCATTCATGTTCCGGGCGTGCCTTACTCTAAAAGATGCCCACGCAAAATCTCAATTTATAACACTTGAATTGTTTGGGAAAGAGGCAATGTACTCACTGCAGAATGCAGTCTTTCTTTTTACCCAAAACAAAGCAAAAACAAAACAAAAATCCATCAGATGTTTCCTTTTGGTCTCTTCTCTAGTGATTTTTAAAATATGACTAAATTGTCAGAAACCTGATTTACATACAACTTTTTGGGACCCCTGTACGGTGTAAAGCAGGCTATTCTTGGATCTTGAAACTAGCTGCCTAAGCTTGGAAAACACCAAATGGTTTTGTAATTCTAGATAATAATAAGGGCTCGTTTGGCATGAAAGAACATGAAATATAAACACTAGCTCATCAAAGGACTTCAAACATCTTAAAAAGGAAAGAAAACAATGCAGTTAAGGAGCCAAACATGATAACAAACCCAGCTCATAGGAGTCAGGCAGCCTCCATACGCCGGTGGTGACTGTCCTGCCTCCTTCCTCTTTTGCAACGGAACAAGTTGGAGAGCCGGGGGGGGAGGGGGTCTGGCCAAGACGTCAATGGCAATTTGTCACCAGCTCCTCTGGGACCTCTGTGAGCAGCACCTGTGTTCTTGCACATTGACAGAACCGTCAGTAAAGGGAATGTGCTCCAACTGGAACTTCAGACGTCAAAAGGAAGAGGAGGTTTCGGGAGGGTGGCGGGGTAGGAGGAATGCAGTAGAGGAGCCCTGAAGTCACAGTGAGGAGGTGCCACCAACGTGAGCCACACATAAGGCCACGCCAGGTGTTTGGGGATAGACCAGTTGTTCAGGAGAAACCATTGCTCAACGTTGAGGATCCTCTTAACCTCCTTTGCTTGACTGTGTGTGTGTGTGGTGCTGGGGATTGAACCCAGAGGCACTCTACCTCCAAGCTACACCCCCAGCCCTTTATTTATTTATTTATTTATTTATTTATTTATTTTTGCGATACTAGGAATTGAACCCAGGGGTATTCTACATCTGAGCTACACCCCCAGCCCTATTTTTTATTCTTTATTTTGAAACAGGGTCTCACTAAGTTGCAGAGGGCCTCACTAAGCAGCTGAGGCTGGCTGTGAACCTGGATCCTCCAGTCTCAGCCTCCCAAGTACTGGGATTACAAGTGTGCACCACTATGCCTGGCTTTATTTTTATTTTGAAACAGGGTCTCGCTAGGTTGATGAATCTCACTACTTGCTGAGGCTGGCCTTGAACCTGCAATCCTCCTGTCTCAGCCTCCCAAGTACTGGAATTACAGGTGTGTGTCACCATGCCTGGCTTTCCTCCACGATTTAACCAGGGGTCAAGAGTGATCTCCTCACTACTGGCTCTTCTGATACAGCCTCAGTAGTGCTCTAGGTTGGGGGACAGGGACTCTGACTCCCGGAAGAGAAGGCTCCCCTCCAAAGGGGATCCACACACAGGTTGGAGAGGAGGACTGTCTAGGAGTAGAAAATGGCTTTGGCAGAAGTCAGGACCTAGGAGTGTCCCTCTTCCTTGTCTCCCTGGGAGAAACGCAGGTATTCTGGACTTGTGCCATTTAAACACCAGGCAACCTTGATTACCAGTGACCTCATCCTTGTCATTGCCCAGAGAACCAGTTCCACCTGCCCGCCAGCCACAGCCTGCTGGAGCTGGGCTCGGATGGCAGGCCTGGGAACAGCCTCAGCGAGCCAAATTCCTGGGTAGAAATGCTTCTCTTTGCAGCTGCACAGGCTCAGAAGTACTTCCTGTTGGGTGGAAAAATAGAGAGGAAAGAACAAGACCTTCTGTGTTCTTCCAGAAATTGATGGGCTGTGACTCCCAACTGTAGGAACAGTCTCTTCTTCAAAGTCCTCCTCCAGCATTGCTCACAAAGTTGTTCCTAAAGTTTGAGTCTCACCGTCCAGTACTCTGGAGCCGGAACCACAGCATAGGGTGGGTCCTGCCTTAAGACAAGGGGGTCAGCCATGTGTCATCCTAAGTCCTTGCTGGTGGGGAGGGTCCATAGCTTCCTGGCTTAGGAGCAGGTAAGAGCTGTCTGCAGCCAGCACAGCCTGTTCAAGGAGCTCTGGGGAAACCAGCCGCGTCCATGACAGCAGAAGCATGGTAGTGAATTAGAATTTACTTCTGGTCCTACAGTTAGCTTTTTTTCCACACAGGTATCTTCATCTATCATCTGCATGAGCATTTCTTCCTTTTCCTTTACTGTTTTTGCATGTTTTCTCAGCTGTCTAACCCTCTGTCTTTCTTAGAGAAATCTGGCTGGCTTCTCCTTGACTCACTTCAGTCCTTGTGGATCCACTCTTAGGTCTCCCCTTCTGTGCAACAGTTTGGGGGTGGATTTTGCAGTTCAAGCCCCTTTTCTGCACCTGGTGAGTTGGCGGGGAAGGGGCAGGGAGAGTTTCTGCTGGGGTTTTGCACAGCGTCTGCCAGGAGAGCTGCACCCTGAGATCTCTTCAGAGATTTGGGGAGACACCTTGTTCCAGATTCTTCTCTGCTTCGTTAATGATGTGCTTACTACAGTATGAATGCCTCAAGTCTTCGAGTCATTCCTCTGAATTTTGCAGAGCTCTGTAAAAGGGCTAAAAATCTGGGAGTCAGGGACAAGGAGTTTGAACCTCATGGGGTTTCCTGTCAATATTGTCTGGGCTGCCTCATTCTTTCCAAACTAGAGGGTTGGTGAGAGTTCTCAGGATTTTATTGATTTAACCTTCCTTTCTATAGCATGATTTCAGAAGGGTTCTGAAAGTAGAGTTAGAACCCTCTTTAGGTTCTGCCAGGATCCTTTTTCTTTCCTCAGTGACCATTTTTCACCATTGATAGCATGAGGTTGTATTTTCCATGTTTTTTGTTTTTGTTTCTGTTTTTGTTTTTGCGGTGCTGGGGAATGAACCCAGGCGCATTCTACCTCCAAGCTACACCCCCAGCCCTATTTTATTTTTTATTTGGAAACAGGGTCTCAGTAGGTTGCTGAGGGTCTTGCTAGGTTGCCAAAACTGGTCTTGAACCTGCGATCCTCCTGTCTCAGCCCCTTGAGTATTGGGATTACAGGTGTGCATCACCACGCCTGGCTCCTTTCCCTGTTTGAGCTCTGACAGTGAGGATTTTTTGCAGGACATCACCAGGCTTTGTTGATTTCATTAGATTTTGGGGGGTAAGGGCTTGTGGCCTGCTTTATTTACTCCTGAGAAGATGCAGGCCATGAAGTGAGGAGCTGTGTTCCACTGTCAGGGTGTGGGCAGCACACCCCGGGCCGGCGGTGGCCTTGCGTCATGCTTCTGAAAGAATGGCCCAGTGTCCTCCGCACAAGCCCTCACCAGCCTTGCCTCCCTCGCCTGGAGATGAACTTGGTCTCAGCCTCAGCCAGAGCCAGAGGAAACGCACGCAAGTTTTCAACTGAGCTGACAGCTGAGAAACAGCAGTCCTTTCATGTCTTGTAGGGGACTCCACCCTTGACACCGGACTCTACGCGCTCAGCCCACAGCGAGGACTGCTGACTGCCCCAGCATGGCCCTTAAAGGACCCGCTTCCCGATTCCGCTGACAGTACCTTCTTTTTTTTTTATTCTTTCCAGTGCTGGGGATTGAACCCAGGATTGCACATGTGCTAGGCAAGGGCTCTGACACTGAGCTACATTCCCAGCCTTTCTTTATTTTATTTTGAAACAAAGTCTCGCTAAATTCCCCAGGTTGGCCTTGAACTTGTGATCCTCCTGCCTCAGCCTCCTGAGTAGCTGGGATTACATCTGTGCGCCATCACACCCGGCGACTGCCAGTCCCTCTGCACAAGCTCAAGAACAGTGTGTCTCCCCAGAAAGATCTTTACCCAAGATGCTAATTACCATTTTGGTACTTAGGGCTGGAAATATGAAAAGTGTCACGAATCCATGGCAGGACTTGTCTAGCGTGGTCAGGAGAGCGCAGCCCCTCTGAAGGCCAGGCCCCGTCTGGGCCCCTGATGTCCACGGTAGTTGGCACAGGTCAGGGGTCCCCAGAGCTCCAGTCAGGGTCGGGATGGGAGAGGGACAGGCAGCGTGGGATGTTTTCCCAGGAGATCCCAGCTGACAACTTTGCACTCTTTTTTTTTTTTTTTTGTGGTACCTGGGATTGAACGCAGGGGTGTTCTACCTCCGCGCTACACCCCCGGCCCTATTTTTTTTTATACTTTATTTTGAGACCGGGTCTCACAAAGTTGCGGAGGGCCTCACTAAGGAGAGAGAGAGAGAGAGAGAGAGAGAGAGAGAGAGAGAAACAGGGAGAGAGAGAGAGAGAGAGAGAGCGTGTGCGAGCTGAGGCTGGCCGCGAACCCGGATCCTCCGGTCTCCGCCTCCCAAAGTACTGGGATTACAAGCGTGCGCCACCACGCCCGGCTTTTGCACTCTTTTTAAATCACTATTTGACATTCCGCTCCCTCTAAGATGCAGCACCGCAGCCTGCTCCCGTTCTGATCCGGCTGCACGCTCTCCCGGGAGGGCTACTGCTTTCCTCGATGCCACTGGGTCAGTTCCAGCCTCCCAGGCACCAGGCTCCCTGGCTGCCCCTCTTGGAACATCATCACAGATTCCCAGAGGGCGAGGGAGCAGGAGAAGCCAAGGATTTGCGGAGCAGAGCCAGGTGCCGCTGTACCCTGGGAGCAGGGGAGGAGGCTGGCAGGAAGGGGAGCCTCTACTTGGCAGCCCCTGCCGTGTCTAGCAGAGATGGGAGGGGTCCCCACCTGACTCGTGGCTGCAGGTGCTGCAGTAGCAAGCAGCGACTCTGCCTCCGATGCACCAGGAAGACATCTGGCTCTGCACCTGTGGTGTGCAGGGGGGAGCCTACCACCCTGTCTCTGGTTTAAATAATAGCTGGACAGAGCTGGGTGTGGTGGTGCATGCTTGTAATCCCAGTACTTGGGAGGTTGAGACCGGAGGATCCAGGTTCATGGCCAGCCTCAGCTACTTAGTGAGGCCCTCCGCAACTTAGTGAGACCCTGTTTCAAAATAAAGAATAAAAAATAGGGCTGCAGGTGTAGCTCGGAGGTAGAATGTCCCTGGGTTCAATCCCCAGTACTGCCAAAAAAAAAAAAAAAAAATAGCTGGCCAGGATGGTACACACCTGTAATCCCAGTACTTGGGAGGTTGAGACAGCAGGATCACAGGTTCCAAGCCAGCCTCAGCAACTTAGTGAGCCCCTCAGCAACTTAGCCAGACCCTGTTTAAAAATAAAACTATAAGCTGGGTGTGGTGGTACACACCTGTAATCCTAGTACATGAGGGACTGAGACTGGAGGATTGCAGGTTCAAGGCCAGCCTCAGCAATTTAGCGAGGCCCTCAGCAACTTAGTGAGACCCTGTTTCAAAATAAAAAATAAAATAGGGCTGGAGTGTAGCTCAGAGGTAGAATGTCCCTAGGTTCAACCCTCAGTACCACACACACACACACACACACAAAACAACAACAAAAAGGAAAGAAAACCTGTATATTCACTGTTCTAATCCCAGAGCCCAGAACTGTGCCTGGCATGTAGTAGGCACACAATAACTATTTGTTGGATAAGTTACTGAACACATGAGACATAATTGGTGTACCCTATAGGTTGATGGCTCTCAACCCTTGCTGCACAGTACAATTAGGAAACATTTCTATTAACATGTATTAATTGTACAAATTAATGGATTTTACTGTGACATTTCCATACAAGCAAATATCACCCATTGATCATGTCCATCCTCTCTTCTATGGGGAATTTTTAAAAATGCCAATTTCCTGCTGGGCATGGTGACACATGCCTGTAATCCCAGTACTTGGGAGACTGAGACAGCGTGATCACAGGCTTGAGGCCAGCCCTAGCAATTTAGCGAGACCCTCAGCAATTTAGTGGGACCCTGTTTCAAAAATATATATATGAAACCGGGCATGGTGGCGCATGCTTGTAATCCCAGTACTTGGGAGGCTGAGAGAGGATCGCAAGTTCAAGGCCAGCCTCAACAAGTATTGAGACTCATCAACCTACTACTCAATCAGCTACTTAGTGATGCCCGCTGCAACTTAGTGAGACCCTGTTTCAAAATAAAGAATAAAAAACAGGGCTGGGGGTGCAGCTCGGAGGTAGAATGCCCCTGGGTTCAATCCTCAGTTCCGCAAAAAAAAACACAAAAAAATATATGTATATATTATATATATATGTATATATTATATACTATATTTTTAGTTTTATATATACATAACTAAAAAGATGTCTGGGGGTATAACTGTTTAAAAATAAAACTATTTAACTAAAAAATGTCGGGGGGTATAACTCATTGGTAGAATACCCCTGAGTTCAATCCCAAAAATAAATAAATAAATACCAATTTCCAGGTCTCCCTCTAAAACAACAGCACCGCCAAGAAGAATATCTAGTAGGGCCCCAGTATCTTTTCTTCCTTTTTCTTTAAGCATCTTAGGTTATTCTAATGTGCAGCTAGGATTGAAAACCAGCGTGCTACACAAACACATCCCTCAGGGACCAACATTACTTCTCAGAAACAATATATTCTAAACCCAAAATAAGCAAAAGTGACATTTTCATTATCGCCCCCCCCCACTTTGCAAGATCACTTCTTACAGTGGAGTACAATTTCTATTGTCTTTTTGAGCCAAAAATTCCCTTTCCTCCCCACTCCTATTTCAATCAGGCGCCTTGTATCCTGCTGAAAATAAAGGATTGCCTAGTGGCTACTGGATTAAATATAGTGAGACTGGGACATTCTGCTAAAATCTCAAGAAGATTTCTTTGTATGGGTCAGACTGTCATGAGAGTCAATGGCCACTTTCCATCCAGGCCTCTGGTCTCAAGAGGAGTTGAGCAGGGAAAGGAGTTTTATTTTTCTGATTACTTAGTCTAATCCTTAAAACACCTATGCTAGCCAGGTGTGGTAGCGCATGCTTTTTAATCCCAGTACTTGGGAGGCTGAGAAAGGAGGATCACAGGTTCGCAGCCAGCTTCAGCAACTTAGTGAGGCCCTGTTTCAAAATAAAAGAATAAAATAGGGCTGGGGGTGTAGCTCAGAAGTAGAATGCCCCTGGGTTCAATCCCCAGTACCACACACAAAGAAGAAAGAAAGAAAGAAAGAAAGAAAGAAAGAAAGAAAGGAAGGAAGGAAGGAAGGAAGGAAGGAAGGGAGAAAGAAAGGAAAAAAGAAAGAAAAGAAGAAAAGAACCCATACTAAATACTAAATAGGTGTATCAACCCAACTTGCTGATGGGGAAAAAAATGCTCAGAGAGGTGAACTGGCCAAGGCCGTACAACTAGTGAGTGTTGGGACTGGGCCTGCTAACTCACGCTGTGGACTGCAGAGCTTGTTGTATTTTAACTGCAGGCCTTTGACCTCCAGGGCACCAGGCAACAGACGATTAGGGGATCAGCTGCCCAGGAGCCAAAGCCAAGTGGGATAAAGAAAGGCTCCTGGTGGCCAGAAGCAGGGTGGACCACATGGCTTCATCCCTCGCCTCCTAAAGTCTTTTCTTGCAGACTGATATAAGCTGCAGCCCAGAGAGGACACAGAGCCAAAGCATCAGGCACGGAATTCATCTTCAAGTCAAAGTTGCAAGAACAAGAGATAATCCAGAAGCCGTGTGGACATAAGCAGGGGGTGGAGGGAGACGGTCAAAGGGCTGAATTATGTCTCTGCATAACTAATATGTTGAAGTCCTCAGAATGTGACTCTATTCGGAGATGGGGCCTTTAAAGAAGCGATGAAGCCAGGCGTGGTGGCGCACACCTGTAATCCTGGTACTTGAGAGGCTGAGACGGGAGGATTACAGGTTTGTGGCCAACCTCAGCAACTTAGTGAGACCCTGTTTCAAAATAAAATAGGGCTGGGGATGTAGCTCAGAGGTAGAATGCCCCTGGGTTCAATACCCAGAAAAAAAAATAGGTAATGAAGTTCAAATGAGGTCTGTTAGGATGTATCCTAATCCAGTATGACTGGTGGGATTTTTTGTTTTGTTTTTGTTGTTTTGTTTTGGTTTTTGCAGTACTGGAGATTGAACCCAGAAGTAGTCTCCTGATGAGCTACAACCCCCGGCCCTTTTTTATTTTATCTTGAGACAGTGTCTCACCAAGTTGCTCAGGCTGGCCTCCAACTCAGCCTCCTGAGTAGCTGGGATTACAGGCATGCACTACCACACTCAGCTATGGCTGGTGTTTAATAAGAAAAGGAGGGGATGTGAACAGAGGAACAACCTTGCAAGGACGTGCAAGAAGGCACCGTCTGCAAGCCAAGGGCAGAGACCTCGGAAGCCAGCCCCGCCATTGCCTTGATCTCCCTGCCCCCAGGACCTTGAGAAAACAAATTCCTGTTGCTTAAGCCTTCCATCTGTGCTATGTTGTATAGCAACCAAACTGGCTGATGTTGAGGCCAAGATAGTGGCTGAGAGCGAGCTGGCGGCGCCTGAGTCTATTTCATCAGGCACTGCTACCCGATGGCTAGGCAGGCCCACTGCAATGGTTTGTATTTAGAATGCCCCCTAGCCTTCACGGAAACAAGGTAGCAACATTGGAAGCGGGGCTTGGTTGCTAAGGAAGGGTCCCAAGGATGTGGCATTGGGGATTATATATGGTTCCCTCCTCCCCTGCTGGCTCTCTGCTTCTGGCCTCCATGATGTGAGAGCAGAGCCTTGCGCTCTCCCTCTCTCTGCTTCCCACTGCCATGCCCTGAGCTCCACAGACCCCGCCTCCCATGGACTGAACCTCTGAAATCTCCAAAAACTGTGAGCAAATAAATATTCCTTCCTCTAAGTTGTGTGGTCAGTCGTTCTGGATGACATCAGTGATAATGTTGACTGCGACACCCACCACTGGAAAGGCCCAGGTCCAGGGTAAGTCTGGAGGAAATGGAAAGCCCCAGACTGGCCCCAGAGCTGCTTCCTGTCATCCAGGAAGTGTCCTCTTCCAAAGACTGTGGCCCTGGAGAAGGGATTCTGTCTGCTTTTCCATCAACTGTAGACATAGCCTGGTGCTCCAAAGTGCACAGGCCGCAGCGCTGATGCGGCCAGCTGAGGGGTCCCATGGGCTCACAGTCTCACAGTCCCCAGTTCTCAGCTGGCCAGAGACAGTCCCATGCATTGGTCACGTCCAAGGACACGGCGTTGCCTTCTAAGTGGATGGTTGGTGCGGCTCCTGTCCTGGCCCCGTGAGCTGTATGATGTGGCAGCCCAGAAACGGGCCCTGTCATGGACTCCCCCACCACCATGTTTATTCCCCTTTTATTTGTTGTTCCCTCCCCTGGACTTGACCCGGAGCTAATGGCCCCACCTTCTTAGTTCAAAGATTCTATCATCTGACATGAGATGGTCCTACTGCCTTTCATTCATTTTTCAGTCACTGGAAGAATAAAGCCCTATTCAGTCTGAGTGATGGCTCTCACTTCTCAGAGCTCCCTGTTTAAACCATTTTCTTCCTACATATCCGATTCCTCCCCTCCATGCTTCCTAGATTAATATGAGCAAAGCTACACCCTGCTCAGCGCTTCTGGGTCAGGTTTCCAACTTGGATTTGCCATCCTGTGGCTCCTTAGAGATCCCTATTCTCCTGGTCCACAGGAAGTTCTATGAAACTCTCAGTGTGTGTGTGTGTGTGTGTGTGTGTGTGTGTGTGTTTTACTGGGGATTTAATCAGGGGCATTCTACTTCTGAGCTACACCCCAGCCCTTTATTTTGAAACAGGGTCTTGCTAGGTTGCTGAGAATCTCACTATTGCTGAGGCTGTCCTCCAACCTGCAATCCTCTTGTCTCAGCCTCCCAAGTACTGGGATTATAGGCGTGCGCCACCACACCCAGCTAACTCTCAGTATCTTAATCCTTTCTCCCTCCCCATCCCAAGCCACCAGAGTGGTCTAAACTCCCAACCTCCCAGCTGGGGCGGCCACACACCCCTCTCTGCCAATGTGTCCAGACCACTCATTCTCTGCCATTTTTTTCTTTTGTTAAATGATATTTGTATTGATTGATGGCACATCTGCACCTTGATTACATTTCGGCCTCTCTAGCCAGATTGTATTTAACCTAAATTATTATGGACTTAAGGAGAGACTTTTGATTGGCAGCATTTCAGGGGCAAAGCTATTTTCTTGTTGAGTTTCTGGCAACAGTTTGCAATTTCAGTTTTTGTTTTTGTTTTTTTTTTGGTGGTGCTACTGGGGATTGAACTCAGGGGCATTCTAGGCGTTCTACCTCTGAGCTACACACCCTGCCCTATTTTTTTTTAATTTTGAAACAGGTCCTCACTAAGTTGCTGAGGGTCTCACCAAGTTGCTGAGGCTGGCCTTGAACCTGTGGTCTTCCTGTCTCAGCCTCCTAAGTACTGGGATTACGGACATGCACCACCATGCCCAGCTCCACTCGCTCCACTTTATTGAGAACGACAGCATGCCGGAGAGCTGTTATACCACCAGGGTAGTAGACAATCCAGAAGGCTCCTTCTAATGTGCATATTCCTAAATTCTCCATTCCTATGGGATCCCATGAGTGGAGGAATAGGTCCCATATTTTACAGAGCCACTCTCATTTAATTAGCTTCTAATAATTGAAGTCACAGGCCACAAGATGAAGTAATATCTTAAGAAGACAACAGTGAGTGTTGGCTTCAAGTCTTACCTCCGCATCTATTTTCTAAGACAACATTGATTTGGTCACTAAATGTTTTAGAAGGATATAGAGAGGGGGGAAGCTCACCAAGTGCTGTATGCCTGTGTGTCCCTATCACTCTGAACTTCATTATGATGTGAGGTTACAATATACCAATAAAAGTATATTTTTAAAAAGAAGAAGGATATAGAGAGAAGCAATGGTTGCTCAATGAACACAAAGCAAAAAGATCCTATGGCCCCAGAGAAACTTTGCATATGTGCCAGGTGGTCTGCAAAGGATGCTCATCGCAGTGCTGTTTGTGGCAGCGAAGAGTTGGGAGTAACCTAGGTGTCCAACAGTAGGGGAATGGATAAGTCAACTGTGGCATAGGCACACAATGGGATACTATACCAGTACCCAAAGGAATAAACTTGATTGATACACAGCAGCATGCTTAGAGGCAAAAACCTAATGGCAATGAAAATAGAAACAAGATTTGTAACTGTATTTTTGTAAAACTTCTGCAAAAACTCACAAAACAACGGATACTATATGCAGATGCTCCTCTGCTTATGTTGGCATTAGGTTGCCATGGACCCACTGTATACCGAAAAGATAAGTCAAGAATGCATTTAGTACACCTAACCAACCGAATATCATACTTATCCTGGCCTACCTTGAACACTCCGAACACTCAATGTCTACGGGAAGGCCGCATCATCTAACACAGAGCCTACTTCACAATGAAGTGCTGAATATCTCATGCGATTCATTGGTCACTGTACTGAAAATGAAAAACAGAATGGGTGTATGAATTCACTTTCTCATTATCGTAAGATCGAAAAATCCTAAGTTGAACCAGCACGAGTCAGGGACTATTTGTCTTTACATATTTTTTCAAAGTATGAACGTGGATTAGAAGCATAAGAATAGATTGTATAGAGAGGGGGAGAAATAAAATTGGAAAGGGGAAATAAAATATAAAATGATAGTAGTAAAAGCTAACAGTGAACTCTGTGCTAGGCACTGCTCTGAGATACTTCGTACATAAAGTCATTTAATTTTCACTGTGAGGTGAGTACTGTTATATCCCTCCGTTCCAAGGAAGGAAACTAAGGCACAGAGAAGTTAAGAGACTTGCAAAAGGCAGCACAGCGGGAGCTGATCGTGCGAGCTCTAGGAGCCAGGAAGTCTGGCTCCAACCCTGCGCTTATAACCATCACCCCCTCCTGAGGGGGAGAGGTTGGCTCAGCAGTACACCCACTTTCCGAGTGTGCAGACGGAGCAGGCAAGTTTTATTGAAGCGAGAAGTCGTTCGTGGGAATCTAAGGCAGGTCTCACAGCCTGCGCACAGCTCTCACCTGCTGGCGCTGTGAGTGTGAGGTTCAAAGGCGAGGCTGGCTCCTTGTTTTCAGGACAGTAGACAGCCCCTGGGGCCTTTGTGATACAGTTTCTCCCGGCCTCCCTTTAGCACGTTTAGTGGCAGATGAATTAACTGTGGTTTTGCCATCAGGTGAATGTGGAGGATACGAACAGCATCCAGTATCTATTGTGCCCTGCCTCTGTACCAGGCACGCCGCCACGTGCCATTCACGAACATCACTTCATTCACGCCTTACAGCCACCCTCCGGCACGGACGAGGGGGCCTCTCCTTGCAGACGCGAGAAAACCCAGCCCCAGCAAGGCCAAGGGACCAGTCCGAGGCTAGTCAGCCAGTCGGCGGCGGAGCTGGGCCCATCGCCGTCCACCTGCCGGCCTAAGAGACCCTGACAGAGAAGCGGGGCGGGCGAGGAAGGTCACCTGGAGGTCTCAGAGGCAGCCAGGTCCCGACAAGCACATTCAAGTGGGTGTGTGGAGACAGGCTCGTGCCGCCTGACGGGTGGCAGGGACTGAGGAGAGGCTAGACGCAAGAGAATTGCATTTCTTTGCAGCACAAGAGGGTTAGTGTGACATTCAGGTTACAAGCCTTTGACAAGCCAAGAGGTAGGTTCACAGTATCAAATCCTGGTGGCGCTGCCCCCTCACACTAATCCCAAATGCTCTAAAAACAGAGTCGTGGCTGGGCATGGTGGCACATGCTTCTAATTCTAGTATGTGGTAGGCTGAGATAGGAGGATTGCAGGTTCACGACCAGCCTCACCCATTTAGCGAGGCCTTCCGCAACTCAGTGAGACCCTGTTTCAAAATAAAAAAATAAAATAGTGCTGGGATGTAGCTCAGAGGTGGAAGGCCCCTGGGTTCAATCCCTAGTACCACAAAAATAAGTAAATAAGACAGAGTCCTGGGCTCACCCCAGACCCATTCAATTAGTCTAAGGGATTGTTGTTAATACCTCCATTTTTACAATGCATTATTATTATTATTATTATTATTATTACTATTATTATTATTATTATTATTATTATTTTGGTATTGGGGATTAAACCCAGGGGCAATCCACCTCTTAACTACACCTTCAACCCTTTTTATTTTTTGTTTTGAAACAGGGTCTTGCTAAGTTGCTGAGGCTGTCCTCAAACCTGTGATCCTCCTGTCTCAGCCTCCCAAGCACAGGGATTGCAGGCATGTGCCACTGTGCCCAGGTAAGTACCTCCATTTTAAACAAGCCCCCAGGTAAGCCGTAGGGATGCAAAGTTTAAGGTGCCCTGACCATTATGGGTTGTGCCCCCCAAACTCCATATGCAGAAGACCTAACCTCCCATATCTCAGAATGTACCCTTATTTGGAGAGAGGGTCCTTGCAGAGGTAACCGAGTTAAAATGAGATAATTAAAGTGGGCCCTGATCCAAGAGGACTGGTGTCCTTAAAAGAGAAGAAATTTGGACACAGAGACATGCGTGCAGGGATGACTATGTGAAGGGACATAGGGAGAAGGTGACTGTGACATCTGCCTCTGACATCTCCACCTTGTGTTTCTGGATTCCAGAGCTGGGAGACAGGAAATGTGTGTTTCCAAGTGTCTCTGTTTGTGGATCTTTGTTACAGCAGCCAAAGCTGACCAATACACTGGTCTACAGAGTGAAGGATCATTACAGCATGTCTGCCCACCAATCTTCTGAGCTGAGACTCAAAGATGAATATAACTTTCTGCTTTTCACTGAGCAGGGGAGGAAGCGGCTCACACTCAGCTCTTCCAGTGAAGTAATCCAAGACCAGCGAAAATCCTGCAAGGGTGACATGGTGTCTGTTTTCTGGAACAGAGAGGGAGAAATGGAACAAAAAGAGCTGGCCCAAGGAGCTGGAAAAGGTGGGAAAGAGAAAGAGAGAGATTCAATGTCAATAAAAGAGAGAGAAACCAGGACCCTGGGAGATAATAGTTTCCTTCATTATGTCTGAGGCTGCAGGGGGCCTTCTTTTCTCTACCTGCAGGAGTCTGAGAAACAGGGTTCTTTGTTGGCATTCTGAGCGAGCCGTGTTACTTTAGAAAATAAATGCTCTTCTAAAAGTCTCCTTATTTGAGCAAGCATTCACTGGATTCCACAAGATTCAAGGCTGCTCTGTGTGACTGCTGTCTTGGTTCCAGGGTCTCCCCAGGAGGGGTGGCAGGAAGTGATGCCAGTCGCTTCGAGAGCAGTCCGCTGGCCTTCCCAGGGACAGAGCCCTCTGTCTTCTCTGCCGAGTCCTGGAGGCTCCATGCCCTGGAAATCCTGCCTTTGTGAGAAGGGAGCAATGGGGGTGTGGGGTGCTGCCTTCAGGTTTCCCTCCTGACTCGGGGAAGGACCTGTCTCCCCTACAGCACTTAGCAAATAGCAGCTGCTCAATAAATGTGTATTGATGTGAAGTCCTAATAAGCTCACAGCTTCTTATTTAGGGCACTGTATCAATCTGTTTTCTGTTACTATCATGAAATGCCTGAGGCTGGATAACTTACAAAGAAAAGAGGTTTACTTTGGTCCTCAGTTCTGGTCCAAGGTTGGGGGCAGCATCTGTGATGGTCTTCTTGCCGGCAGAGATCCAGGGTGACACAGGGTTTCACACGGCAAAAGACAGGGAGCATGCATGGGTGTCTCTTCTGGTCTCGCTCCCTCTTTTTATAAAGTTGCCATCTTTAATCATGGGGGCTCCACCCTGATGATCTTATCTAATCCTAATCAACTCCCAGGGCTGCACCTCAAAACACCACAGTCAGAGTAAATTTGAGCCCTTTTACTACCTCACAATGGAGATTAAATTTCAACATATGAAGCCTTGGAGGGGGTGGGGGTGGGGGTGGGGCACACTCAAACCATATTCAAACCAGAGCAGTCACCCAAGATTTTAGGGTGGCGACCGCATTTCATCCTTTTATCTCACCCTTCGTGGAGCTGAGTTATTATTCTATTATTTATTTATAATTATTATTTTAAGCTGGGTGTGGTGGCGCACACTTGTAATCCCAGTACTTGGGAGGCTGAGACAGGAGGATCACAGGTTCGCAGCCAGCCTCAGCTACTTAGTGAGGCCCTCCACAACTTAGTGAGACCCTGTTTCAAAAAAACAAAGAATAAAAGATAGGGCTGGGGGTATAGCTTCGGAGTAGAATTCCCCTGGGTTCTATCCTCAGATCCAAAAAAATTATTATTTTATAATTTATTTATGTGTGTGTGTGTGTGTGTGTGTGTGTTACTAGGGATTGAAACCAGGGGCATTCTACCTCCAAGCTGCACTCTCAGGCCTTTTTTAAAATTTTTTTGTTTTGAAATAGGGTCTCTCTCTCTCTCCTTAGTGAGGCCCTCCGCAACTTCATGAGACCCGGTTTCAAAATAAAGTATAAAAAATAGGGCTAGGGGTGTAGCGCGGAGGTAGAACACCCCTGGGTTCAATCCCCCGTACTGCAAAAAAAAATTATTTACTTATATTTACTATATGATTTTTATTTTATTTATTATTTCTCTTCCAGCCTAGCTGGTCATCATTACTTCTACTTCCCTTCTCTCTATATCTTAAGAAATGGAAGCACATTCCCAGCAAATCAGGACATTCCAGCTGGAAGGAATCTTAGCAATCTTGTCATCTGCCCCTAATTGTATTGATAACTAAAACAAGTTTGTTCCATTGTCTCCCAGACAATTAATGACAGTGACGACCACAGCCCCCAGAATCCCCGCCAGGGATCCTTTCTCTGACACCAAAGCCGAACTCTAATCCCACTCTGAGACTGGGAAGAGGGTGAGGAAGGGGCTCCCTGGTCAGATTTGTTTTCAAAACACGGCAGAGACCGCAAGCCCTTTCCCTTTCAGGCCTTTGTGCACACGGTCTCCCTGCCCGAAATGCCTTGCACCCACACTCCCTTCCCCTAGGAAACAGCCTTTTCTTCTCCAGATCTTAAACATCGTTTCCCCCAGAAAAGCCATTGCGGTTTCCCCAGACTTGATTAGGACCTAATGACAAATGCTCCGTCAACACCCTGCTTTTCCCCTTTGTAGCGCATATAATTGCATAATTAGTGGGTAGTTCCTTGTTTAATGTCTGTCTGCTGCCAGCTCATAAACTGCATGGAGACAGGGCCACGTCTGTTTCATGCGTGCCTCTGTTCCCTGCACCTCACACGGCGGGCAGTATGCTGACATGTGCTGACTAATCAGCATATTAGGGACTCCGAAAAGTTCTGCAATAAAGAATTTCCATGTAACATTTTAATGTAGCATTACCCAGACTTATTGGACCAGGATGTACCTTCCTAGAGAAACAAGGACAACTTGAGGAACTAGAGACACGCGTACCATGAGGACCAACTTTGGGAAATGCCGCACTGGACCATCTACACACTGCCACCCAAAAATCAAAATGAGCAAAGAAAACCCAGTGCTGGGGCTGCTGCATCAGAGATGGAAACAAATTCCAACCTTGGTCCCATGGCCATCTAAGAAAATACAGCACGTGGCCCGCCTCCCTTAATCTTTACTCTCAGATCACGTAGCTCTGCCCAATCCAGGACTCTTTAAAGTCTGACGTGCCGTCACTGGGTTCCTATGACAATGAGGAGGGGGGTTGAGGTGCCTCTTGATCTGCCGCGCTTCCAAAAAGGGCAGAATTCTTTCCACTTCCTGTGAAATTAGCTTTGACCATGGAATCCTCGAGGCCAGGGCCCGGTCTGGTCTCAATCAATGTGGAGGAGATAGGCAGATATTTCAAACCATAATGGCTGCCGAAGAAACCAAGTGCTCATGAAGGGACAAAGTCAGGGACACCAGACACTGCCCTGGAAGATTCACTTATGCACAGGAGCCACACAGAGCCCAGAGAGCAGGACTCAGCATTGGGCTGGCCCATGACTCCTGGAACCAGCAGGAATGAGGCAGGGTGCACGGAGAAGAACCGGGATCAGTAGCTATCTCCCAGGTACCTCTGAGGAGCTCAGAGCCGGCCAAGGGGCCACAGGCGTGCCAGGGAAGTAGCCAGCTACATCCTGGCCTGCAGGTGGCTTGTCTCTGTCCATTGACTTCACCTGCAGTGGCAGCGACAGCTGGAGAAAGGACCGCAGCACAGAGAAGAAGTTGTTCATAAAAGGAGAGCTGTGCCGGGCGTGGTGGCGCACACTTGCAATCCTAGTACCTGGGAGGCTGAGACTGGAGGATCACAGGTTCGCAGCCAACCTCAGCTACTTAGTGAGGCCTTCTGCAACTTAGTGAGACCCTGTTTCAAAATAAAGAATAAAATATAGGGTCAGGGGTGTAGCTCAGAGGTAGAATGCCCCTGGATTCAATCCCCAGTACCGCAAAAAAAAAAAAAGGGCTGAAGGGTTAGCTTGGAGATCCCTGGGTTCAATCCCCAAACTACTACTTCTATGAAGACAATGATGACGACTTGAGTCATATTGTAAATGTGGAGCTGCCTGAACGTGTTCTCTCACTTTTATTATTCAAGGTGGGAGAAAGGGGGACATGAGAGGAGAGATGGGCAGCAGAGCCTAGTCCTAGGGAAACGGAGGTCCTGATAAAGGCCGCTGTCACCCCAGGTGGGACACAACCACCCCAACCTGGACCACCCGGAAGAAAAGCGGCTCATGGTGTCACAATGTGTCTAAGCAAGGCCGAGCCCTGAGGTGCCCGAGCAGAGGCCTTTGAAGTCCTGCAGTCACCCCCTCCCCCACCTCTTCGGCCAGGGTGAAGGGTAGGAGTAAAGGGGGTTCTGAGGCCCCCAAGGAAGACAGGCAAACGCTGGGCAGAGGGGACTGCTCGTGGGTCACTAGCGTGCACTCTGGCCTGTGTCTAGAGAGGGCCTCAGGAGCACCTTAGGAGATCTCTGGACTTAAAAAACAAGGATCCAGAGATCACAGAACCTTCTGCATCTGGCACCCAGAACCATCCAGCAGCACCAAGCGCACTAGAGCTGGTCGTACTGGTTGATTCCTCAGGACCTCCCAGCTCCCCCATGCAGCCCGCCTCCCTCTCACCCATCCTGGCACCACTCCAAGGATGCGCAGGATGCACAGGACAAAATTGTGCCTCTGCGTGTGTGTGTGTGTGTGTGTGTGTGTGTGTGTGTGTGTGTGTGTAGGGGTACTGGGGATTGAACCCAGGAGCATTCTACCTCCAAGCTACACCCCCCAGCCCTCTTTTTTATTTTGAAACAGGGTCTCGCTAGGTTGCTGAGAGTCTAGCTAAGTTGCTGAGGCTGGTCTCAAACCTGCAACCCTCCTGTCTCCTAAGTACTGGGATTATAGGCATGCACCACCACTCCTGGCTGGCTGTTTTTGCATAGAACTCCTCTGGGGTGGAATCACTGTCAACATCAACTTGTGTTTTCTTTCATCCCAAAAAGGCCCTTTAAAACCACATAATCCTGGCTATATTTGTTTACTTTCAGAAACATCTGCTCTTTGGAGCATTCCCCAGGTCCCCGCCTGCTGGAGCTTTTTCCCTTTATTATGGTCCCCTGAGAAGTCTACAGTGGGGAAGGCGTCTGTGTTTCCAAAACTCAAGGCACCAAGGGCCTGCTATGTTCTGTATGCGTCTGAACTTACAAGGAACAAAGGTGGAATTTGCACAAAGCCCAAGCTGGGAGTGGATTGGCCAGAACTCTCGTCCCCTGAGCACAGAAACCACTGAAGGGAAACCAGCAACCCAGATAGGAGGCCCATGCCCCGGCACCCACACGTGAGCTGCCACGAATCCGCCAGGCTCCAGCCTCACCCCAGGGAAAGGAAGCCCAGAGGGCTAGGGCTGTGCACCTGGACTGAGGCTTGGCCACCGCTTCCTGTCCTTAACCTTCCAGACTTCCCTGGGCCTCATTGGGAGCTCTTGTAAAGGTTACAGAGTATGTTATGCATCCACTATTGGATGTGGTGGAGACAGAGTGTGTGGCCGTCGTGTGTGTGTGTGTGTGTGTGTGTGTGTGTGTGTGTGTGTGTGTGTTGCTGGAATTGAACCAGGGGCATTCTACCTCCAAGCTACACCTCCAGCCCTACTTTATTTTTTATTTGGAAACATGGTCTCACTAGGTTGCTGAGAGCCTCGCTAAGTTACTGAGACTGGCTTCAAACCTGTGATCCTCCTGTCTCAGCCTCCCAAGTACTGGGATTACAGGCGTGCGCCACCACACCCGGCTGTATGGACATCTTTGAAAGATTTTAAGATCTTGGTTGAAAAAACTCCCTGCTGGGTCTTGGGACTGGGCAGTTTAGTAGGGAGGAGTTTTGGAAAGAGGCTGATGCCACAGGGGCCTCATGTCCCGGAATCCCAATGGGGTGCTGTGGGTCTTTTCCTCCTACAAAGACAGCCTGGGAAGACTGGGTAGCCTTCTTGGGACTCCTAAACAGAGGGCCTGGGAAGGCTGGCCTCAGCCCAGCACTGAGCTCCGGTCCCCAAATAGAAAATGTCAGTCAAAGGACAAAAGCCAAGCAGAAACCTGGGCTCTGCTCCTGGTCCCCCATGTAAATTTGCTTTGACATTCACCCCAAACCACGGAGGAGCTTACTTTGCCCCACAGGCCCTACACTAAGAAGCACCTCCGAGACAGGCAGGGCGGAGGGTACGTTTGGCTGTACTTTCATACATGGAGCTGGCACAGCGGGACAGACAGGAGGAAGGTCCCGCTGGCACCAGGAACAAGGAGGGCTGTCTATGCTCCAGCACACCCAGCAAGCCCTCTGAGGGTGCCTGGCTGGAACAGAGGGGCTGTCTTTGTGCCAGCCCTTCCCACGGGGCCCCACTCCCCTCCCCTGTGAGAACAAACTGACCAAGAGCCAGAGACTGGAGCAGCCAGAAGGAAAGACTGGTGAGGTTCTGGACTCGGCGGAACCCACAGTGGACATGTGCTCTTTCCATTCAGACCCAAAAGACCAAGTCTGCTAGAAACAGGGTGTCCCATGTCAGGGAAACAGGGAGGGAGACAGACAGACAGACAGAGGAAGGAATGGACTGAAAAGGCGTACTAAGAATAGTTTCATTTTTTCTCTGCAACTGGTTTCCAAGGGGAGTGGATGGAACATAAAGATGGTGGCTAGAAAGAAACTAATAATAATGGATGGAGCTTAAGAAAGGGGAACCGCTGACACCTGAGCCCAAAACAGACCTGCTGAAAGTCAAAGGGAGTGTCAGGTGCAGAAGAGACCATCTGGAGGTCCCATCGGAGTACAAAGAAGGCCAGGGGAACCCCACTAGAGAAGGTGGAGGGAGGGTCAAGGTTAAAACTAAATCTGGCCCAGTGCTGAGCCCACCGGGGGCCCAGCAGGTTCTCGGGGCAGGAAGAGCCAGCCCAGAACAAAGACACACAGGCCCCACCCTCAGGATCCAGGGTGCAGGTGCAGCTTCTCCCTGCAGTGTGCTTGGGCCCCGCCTTCCTCCCCCAGACAGAAGGAAAGTTCCCACTAATGCTGGGAAAGAGGGAACGGAAGGAGCCAGCCAGGCCAGGGCAGCCTCCATCCCTCTGGCTCCTACCAGGGAAGAAAGTTGGCTAGGATGAGGAGATGGGGGCAGCTCGAGGGTCAGCTGGTGCCTGCCTGCAGACCCCTGATAGGCAAGGAGTCACTGGGTCTCTCTGCAAGTGTGAAGGTCATTTTTCAGCAAATATTTCTGTAGCACCTCTGGATGCCAGTCTCCGTCCTGATGTTATTAATTCTCTGTGGTGCTGTCTTAAAGTCTTGTTGAAAGTAACCGCCTGACCTGAGGGCAGGGCGTGAGGCAAGAGGCTGTGCCCACATTGGGGTGAGTGCCCTGGGATTCCTTGTTCTAGAAACTGTAGGGGGGGGCGGGCATTCCCAGGAAGGGGAGGTGCTGGCCAGTGTGGCCAAGGCACACCTCAGAGTGCTGGAACCGAGTCCAGAGGCAGGGTGAGTCTCAGCCAGGATGGGCCTGTGGGACCTGTGGGCATCCTTGGAGAGTCTGGAAACGCTCAGGGGGAGACCCCAGGAAAGCAAGTCTTTTGGTAAACAAAAACACGCCCATATTGCAGAGTATGAATGGACATTCCCCCTCACTGCGGGTGATATTTGGAGAACACACTAGTGGCAATCACAGAATTGCCAGTTTCAGAAGGCATAGGGGAGGGGAAGAACCAAACATCTAAACACAATTTTTTATTGGTGCATATTAATTATACAGGGTGGTGGGTTTCATCGTGGTTTATTCATATGTACATAAAAATTTAACTGATCGGTTTCATTCCTCAGCACCTCCCCCCCTTCCCTCCTCCCTCCCCCTGCTCCCTTCCTCCACCCCAAGGATCTCTTTCTACTTTCAGTGTCCCTCTTTTCCCCATTTTCTTTTCTTTTTTTTTTTTTTTTTTGCGGTACCGGACATTGAACCCAGGGGTGTTCTACCTCCGTGCTACACCCCCGGCCCTATTTTTTTATCCTTTATTTTGAAACCGTGTCTCACGAAGTTGCGGAGGGCCTCACTAAGTAGAGAGAGAGAAAGAGACGGGAAGAGAGAGAGAGAGAGAGAGAGAGCTGAGGCTGGCCGCGAACCCGGATCCTCTGGTCTCCGCCTCCCAAAGTACTGGGATTACAAGCGTGCGCCACCATGCCCGGCCCCATTTTCCCCTCTAGCTTCTTCATATGAGAGAAAACATACGATACTTTTCTCCAAGTCTGGTTTATTTTGCTCAAAATTATGTCTCTAGTTCCATCCATTTTCCTGCAAATGACATAATTTCATTCTTCTTTATGACATCATTTCATTCCTCTTTATGGCTGAATAAAACTCCATTGTGTATATATAGCACATTTTCTTGATTCACTCATTGGCTGACAAACACCTAGGCTGATTCCGTAACTTGGCTATTGTGAATTGTGCTGCAATAAACTTGGGCATGCAGGTGTCTCTAAAGCATGCTGACTTTAATTCTTTTGGATAAATACCAAGGAATGCTATACTTGGATCGTATGGTAGTTCTATTTTTACCTTTTTGAAGAACCTCCATCCTGATTTCCATAGTGGTCGTACTAATTTACATTCCCACCGACAGTGTATAAACCTTCCTTCCCCGGCCCCCTGCCCATCCCTCCTCAGCATTTACTGTCAAACACAATTTTTCAAGATTTGCTATGCTCCAATGAAAATTTTAAAAATCTCAAACTTTCTATCAGGATCAGTCACAACTACATCTACAACTCTCTCTTTTTTTTAATACTTTAATTGGTACATTGAAATCTCACATCTACAACCCTTACACCCTGTAAATGAAGGTGTGTAACTCATAGGTGACCGGGATGTCATTTGCACTGGGCCCCTTTTTGCCTGTCTGCCCTCCTGAGGAACTTGATCTGGGTGAGACCAGGTGAAGGAAAGGAAGTGAGGGGCAGATGTTCTTCCAGCAGTGGCCAGATGCTGAGCGGCTGCTCGTGAACAAGGATGCGGGTGCTGGGGAAGCCCAGTGGTGGCCCTGCTTTCTCCTGGAATGTGAGTTTTGCAACCACAAACCTCAAATATGCAAATGTATGTTTTCCTGGATTTTTCTCTGATAGCTTCGTTTCTGTCTTGATACCAGAAGTTAACCTTGTCACTTCCAGGCAGCCCAAGTCACATTAGTGACATGCACTCATTTTGAGTCAGTCATAATAAGGGTCTCCTTCCTCTGCTACTCTCCCAACAGAAGGGCCATAGGCAGAGACGAGGCCGACCTTTGTCCCCCAGGCCTCTGCCAACACGCTACTTTCCCTGGCAGAGGTGACTTCTCCCAGGCTTGCTCCTCCCTGGGCCTTGCCCAGAAATCAAGACACAAGTCCTTTATGTCTCAGACCCTCCCACACCTATCTTGAATTTTTTCTTTTATCCTATGCATTAATATGTGTGTGTGTGTGTGTGTGTGTGTGTGTGTTA